>JAFVLL020042746.1:0-10135 GCA_021397915.2 Tor tambroides
CAGGAAATATGGTGTCTAAAACGTAAGTCTCTTAATATTAATGTATTTTAATAGACTCGTGCAGTGAAACTCGTACGCGCACTAGTTTAACCTGTTTCATTCTCTGCCAGCAGGTGTCGCTTTTGGCTGAAATATAACTGTTTTCCCGGTAAAGACAGAACACAAAGCAGCGCAGCACCGGACTTTGAACTTGCAGCGCTCATGTTTATTCAATAAAATCATAGCTTTTTGAAGTTTAATCGTCACAATCAGCCATATCGCAATTCTTGTCTTTCCGTCTCCAAATTTAAGACCTCTTGAAATCATAATTAAGACTTTCTTGTACCATTTAAGACTTTTTAAGGCCTTAAATTTGATACAACTAAATTTAAGACTTTTTAAGACTTTTAAAGACCCCGCGGAAACCCTGTATAGTATACTATAGTAATGCTAAGGTTAACTTTCATAAGGGTGAGGTTGGTTGGCACACTCTCTGCTGTTTTTCTCTGGCATAATTTATTTTTCACTGACACAGAAAACACTAGTTTATTAGTAAATAATTAAAATATCTTCTTACTATTTCCCCCGGACACATTCATGGTAATTACTTTTGCTGGGGCTTTACAGCAAGCTTTATTGCGTGTATTTGAAGCAGAACTCTTCAGCTGCGCTGACAGCACTCTCTGCTGCTGCTGGACTCTAAACGCCGTGGAGCCGCTCTCAGACGCGGCACGGTCTCATGTTGTTTTCACCAGCGCGGCAATTTTTTTCATCACTAATTGATGGATGTCTAAAATAGAAAAATAAGGAGAAGCCTAAAACAGGCCCGAGGCCCGGCCCGTGTCTGAACTATGACGTGAAAATTGGCCCGAAGCCCGGCCCTAGAGGAGTAAAAAAGTTGGGGCCCGTCGGGGCTGAAATGCAGGGCTCTAGCGTTCCCCTCGGTAGAAATCACGTTTCCCCCTCGGGCTTATACTATATTGTCTGGGTTAAATAAAATTGCATTACTAAAAAGAGACTAAAATTAAATGTTCATTGACTAAAACTAGACTAAAATAGTCATGGATAATTCTGACTAAAATACTACTAAAATGCTCAGACTTTTAGTTGACTAAAACTTGACTAGACTAAAAAGAGTATGAACGTGACTAAAAGTAATAAAAACTAAAATAACAGCTTCACACAAAGACTGGACTAAAACTAAAATTAAAACAGGCCGCCAAAAACAACTGGAGCATTACTACAGTTTCTCAGTGGCTTTGGTGCATTTCTCAGATCAGAAATGAACTGCTCAAAACTACTTGTTTAACCTCCACATCATCTAGTCACTTGTGCACATCATAAAAAGTTTCTCATTCTTTTGAACAAGTTGCGATTGCTTTGGTACATTCATGCAACTGATTATGTACATTTGTCTGCATTACATTATCAGTTGCTATTGTCATGTTGCTCAAAATGTATTCTATAGTTCTCTGTGCTATAGTCTTTCCCCTCAAAACATCTGGTCATTAGTTCATCATATAAGTCATTAAATGCAAAATGGTTGATTTAGTTTTCATAAACTGTCAAGCACATTTTCTACACATTTCTATAAGTCTTTTTGTAAATTTGCCATGGATTGTGCAGGGGAAACTTGACTTTCACTAATGAAGAGAATATAGATCAACCAATGATAAACCAGTTCTCTGAAATCCCTCATACAGTGCTGCATGCAAAAGCAAAGCTCTGCCTGCGTTTGCCTTTCTAATTTTGTATTTTCACCTTTGTGCCCATATTTCTTTTTTCTTTTCTATATCACAATGACGTTGTAATGTTATATTTGTTTTTTGGTCAGATCACTAGTAAAAGTGTAACTCTGAATCCTTTCCAGTCTCTTTCAATCAATATCCCACACACAGTAATGTGTACTTTTGAAATGGATATATGGCATACATAAGAAGTGCAGCCTTCTGTATTTCAGTACAGTGACTGTCATCCAAACTGTTGCCATAGTTTACATCAGGAAATACTAACAGAGTGCACTGTTATAAAACTGTAATAATCTGTCTTATCATTTTAATGTGTTTCTGTATGTGAATTTCTATGATCGTGTGGACAAGACTTTTATTCTGGTTTGACGCCATGACGTCACAAGGCTGCGCGCGCTGCGTGACTCTCGGCTGAAGAGAAGCTTGTGTTTTTAATCATCTGAAGTGTTTAAGTGATTACAACCAGTTTACTTTATAGAAATATTATTGAATATAGCGCCGTAATACTTTACCTAACGTTAAAAATCATCACTTCGTGTAAGTTAAGCGCATCTGTGGACGAGTAACAGTAAAGTTGTGTCGTCAGTCACTTGATAGTAAACATGAATTCGCTCCCTAGCTAGTAGTGATGGAGAAACAGAGCTCTTAACAACTAAACCGAGTCTATTTTGCAGCAAAATGCTTCTGTTTCGATTGAATCAGCGCTGGTCAAAACAGTGAAAACAAACCCTGCAAGTGTTTGCATAAAAACGCGGAATATATTATCATACAATAACAATTATAAATCATATGTTATTATATATATAATTTGTGTTCTTTGGTTTTGTTTTGAGCGGTTTGCTTGTCTTGCCCTGATTACTTGTCTGAGGAGATGTAGTTTTGATTTGTTTTTCTTTGTTAATTATTCTAATTAATCTTAATCATGACAGAAACATGGCGTTTATTAAAGAGGAGACTGAAAACTTCAGGATTGAAGAGGTTTTCAATCTCAAACAAGAAGATTTCGAGGAACAAACAGGTTGGTTTTCATTTTCAATGCATTTGATTATTAAACTCTCGGCATGAGGTTGCTATGATTGGATTGACAGGAAAGTCTAGCAGTGTATGATCCTCAGTCATTTAGTGTATGATGCCCAGCTTTTCTTCTCTAACTATTTACAAAGTCAGCAGGTTTGTTCAGAATTGAAGCCTTTAGTACAAAGGTGTCAAACTAATTTTCACTGAGGGCCACTTCAACATTATGGCTGCCATCAAAGGGCCATTTGTAACTGTAAGACTGTACAAACATTACTACTCCTTAAAGGGATACTCCACCCCAAAATGAAAATGTTGTCATTAATCACTTACCCCATGTCGTTTCGAACCCATAAAAGCTTTGTTTATCCTCCGAACACAATTTAAGATATTTTAGATGAAAACCGGGAGGCTTGTGACTGTCCCATTGACTGCCACGTAATTAACACTGTCAAGACCCAGAAAAGCATAATCAGGCTACTCCATCTGCCATCAGTGGTTCAATCGTAATGTTATGAAGCTACAAGAATACTTTTTGTACAGAAATAAAACAAAAATAATGACTTTATTCTACAATTAGCCACTAATGTCATTGTAACGTACTGTTTTATTGTTGTGGTTTTTAAGATTAACAATGAATCCATCTTTTGTTTTAGTCTTAAAAAGTGAAAGGTGTAGATACAAGCAAAACAGACAATTATCTTTCCTTGTAAAATGTGGCACCAAGATCGCGAATTTGAAAGTGAAAGCAAAAAAAGAGGAATTCCTGTTCACAAAATTTAAATCACAAAAAATACTGATGAAAAAGAACGGGTTGAATGTTGAACACTTTCATTACCATATAACTATAAACTATGATAAAAGTTCGTCAGCATGCATCGATTAGTCAGATGTTAATAAATAAATAACTAAAAAAATTGCAACCAAATGATGTGCTTGTGCGACCAACTGAGAAAGTTAAGACTAGTTCACACTACAGGATTTTAAGCCCAATTTGCAAGTTAACGAGCTCGCCGTCAGGTCGGGCTGTAATCGGGGGAAAATCAGCGGGTGATCGGCGCTCTGCAGTCTTTATGTGTGATCTACACAACGATGCATCAAAGAGGCTCGCTGACGCAAACAAATATCTAGCATGCCAAATATCTGAACCGGTCGGCCGACTCGACATCAAGTGGTGTCAGGTTTCGTGACGAGCTACAGCCAATGAAAGAGCAAGGCAGGGGTTGAGGTCACCGGAAGAAAAACAACTGCAGCAAGCGTCTTTCACAGGATTTTGGCAGCTATATTTTTTATTAACCACCAATAGTTACTGTTGCCACGACCGACAAACACTCACACTACACATCATGTTCTCATGCAGTGAAAAATTCATCGCAGAGCAAAGAGGAAACTGACCACACACCGACAGAGAAGACAGAGTAGGTTACTGCTGATATGAATCAAGGTCTCAGGACTCTCAGCTTTTAAATTGAGTCATTTTTAAAGAAATTCAAACGATAAATACCTTTTTGTGGCGCTTCATTGTGTCGAGACAGATCACTGTATTGCCGAAGTTCAAATACGTCAACCAATCGTCTTTTCATATTTACTTAATGCATGAAATGAACATGAATAAACATCAGAAAGTATTTAATTTCAACCGTGGAACACACCATTTTAAGTCCACCGAAGTTAATAAGGCTAGTTAAGGCTAGAAGAGATACAGCTGCGGCTACTGGGCAATGCGCATTTACATATTTTCTGAGCCGACAATATAAGGCGAAAGCTATGAAAATGGTTTTAAAAAGCACATAGCGCCAAAGTTTCATCGTTTTGCAAGTGTCGCAGTGACCGTCTTTTTGCAGTAGAGGACCTATCATAGTTTAATGAGATGACATGAAGCTCCCGGTTTAACCTGCACTGAAAACAGATGAGCGCGCATGTGCAGCTCCCGATTGGGGCAAAGTTCACAGGATTTTGTCCACAGAAATGATAAGAGCACACGTTTTAACATATTATTTTATTATTTAACACTCAGCATTTAACTTTAGCGCTGCAAGCCATGCATACAGTGCATGACCAGATTTTCTGGTACGCAAAACAAGTACTTTTAAATACCTCAGCTTATTGCCGTTACCATGGCAGCCAACAACAGCACAGCTTAACCCTCCGCACATATTTATATTTAGTTATATTGAAAAAGTTTCAATTCAGCCATCTTTTTCATCCCGTTTTAACATGTATTTCTATGAAGACTAGACATAGCTGTCGGGCAAGATGGCGGCACATACTATACGTGTTCTGATTGGTCAGCTCGCCTGTAAATCAAGCTCTTTGCAAATGGTCAATTCTCGTGTGTTTTCATGACAAAACGTGGTTTAGGGTCCGAATCGAGTCGTTGGGTGACAGAGTTGTTGTCAGCTCGTGTAGTGTGTAACCCCTGGTTGCGGATCATTTACAGAGAGTCATGTAGTGTGAACGCCACAACGACTTAAAGACAGACAATCAAGTCATGTAGTCTGAAAGGCACAGCGATCTGCCGACGTGTAAAGTCGTGTAGTGTGAACTTGGCTTTAGTCGCACAAGTGTGACCAGTGGGAAGAATGAGTCTAGAGCCCTGGGAAGGGTGGGGTCTCAAAATTAAAGATGCTACGTAATGCCAACAGGGGTCACTCATACTTAATTAAATAAATAGCAAACAGTTAATTCTGTCGAAATACATAATACATTAAACAGTTTTGATGCTATTGATTATGTTGCTAAGGGTGTTGCTCAGTGATACACTGAACGGTTGGGTGAAGCGGTCATAGCCGTGCTGTATCGTGACTAAAACACAGCTGCTGACCAATCAGAATCGAGGAATGGAACTAACCGTTTTATATATATATATATATATATATATATATATATTTTTTTTTTTTTAGGTCATTGACGTATAAGGATTTTCGACAGGCAAATTTTAAAATACAAAAAATAATATATTTTGTAGTTGTTCAAACATTAAGAAGGTTGTATACACAAATTCATATTAACATTTTAAATTAAATGATTTTAGGGTCTTTTCATCTAGATGAGTCAGCCATAGCCCTAAAAAATGTCATGTGGTGCGACCATGATTTATATTAAAATTAATTAATTTCCTTAACATGCTAGATGTTCTCAGTAATTAAAGTGTTTAGAAACAAATTATTTGCATTTCTTTTGAGTTTTTGTACATAATGATCTCATATTTTTGTTCTATAATTTCAGAGTTGGCTTCTTATTTGTAGTTAGCAGTCTTATTTTTTATGTAAATTGCATAAAACTGATAAAAATATTTTTAAAATACCATTCACTTAAGCATACTATAGCAGTGATTCATATTTCATCCACAGAAATTAGATAAATTATTTTTTAAATTAATACAGTTATTGCTATTATTGGTCGCACCACATGATGAGTGGTCGCTCCAAATGACACAAAGACCTTATATCATTAAAAATCTATTTAAAGAAATGTGTGGAAAGTTCAGCATATGGCATTAACTGCAGTCACTTTTTTTAGACCCAGTTATTTCTAAACTTTGTCCAACCTTGGCTGCTCAATTGACCCTTCGCTGGGAGTTTGATTAACAGGCACTCTGAGCAATCATAATGCCAAATCTGCCATTTTTGTCCTACAAACAAACCAGACAGGACAGTAGATTAACGTTGGTGGACTTGAACTTGAAAAATCTTCTTTTCACAGTTAAAACAAGATACCTTCTGATGTTCATTCAGGTTTATTTTGTGCTATAACTAGAAAGAGATGGTCGGTCACATGCCGCTTGAACTGAGGTGCTACAGCAATCTGTCATGACACATTAAAGAGCCACAAAACAGTATTTGTTGTTTGAATTTCTTAAAAAAAATTATAAGATTTGAACTCTGAGACTTTATTACCTAAACTAAATTCGAATTTTGTACTTAAATATTATCAAAATTCAAATTCTATTAGAATTTAAAAGGCATAATTTCATTTAGAGGGAAAAAAAGCTTTTAGCTTCGCTTCTGAGGACACAAGAGGGCGCATCAAGCAAAATATTACTAATCCACGGTTCTTCAAGCAATAAAATAACACAACTATTTTCAAAGAAAATCAAAATTGCAGATACAAAGTTCAGCCGACTGTGGCATACTTGGTATTGATGTTGATGTTAAAAAAAAGCATTAAAATGCAATGACACATCATCATCGCATCTCGTGCGCCACTGATAAGGCTGCCTGACGCACACCTAAAATTCGAATATGGATTTTTATTTTAAATTCGACGAATATTCGAAATTCGTTTTTTTTTGTTTTTTTTGTTGACAGCCCTAGACTGCAGGGTCAGAATTAACATACTGCCTATGGTGAGCATTTATTTGACTTTGCTTGGCATTGAAATCTGGTAAATAGATTAAAGTAGTTATTAATAAATATATAATAAATTACTAATAAATGAATAATTACCAAACTAAAATTAGATGCTCAATTTTTTTTTGCATTTTTTCTCATATTGTACAAATATTACACAAACTGCTCAAAATGACCCAAACTGCATAAAAATCTATTCCAAATTATATTAAAACGAAGTAGTTTGTGTATATAAACCATTAATTGAATATAAAAGCACAAAAACTGTGAATCTGGGACATATATCTATAATGGAAAACACTCTGCAGTGGTCTCGCACCATATGATATTTGGTCGCACCACATGATCTTTTCAAATTCAGTCAAAATTTACAAGCACAGAATTAGCCACCTAAACAAAACAAGCTAGCTTCCCATGAAAGGTTACTATGAAATTTTTAATAAAAATAAATGCTTGTAGAAATAACTTAATATTCATTGTTTTTTTGAGGTTATACAACATGATATCCAAATGTGGTAACTACATACCAGCCAATAAAAAGGTTATTTTTTTCCAAATTTGAAAGAAAGTTACAAACCTGCTTGATGCTTCTATGGGTCCTTGGCTAATTGTTTTATGATGCAACATCCTATCTTTGAATAGATTTCAACATAAAAGTACCAAAATGGTAGTTTCTTGATGGTCGCACCACATGATATTTCATAAAATGGAGATTATCGGACATAGTTTTTTGAATATTATGATAGAAATATAAATACAAATGCTTTGCAATTTTATACAGGATTACAAAACACTTTGGAAATCATGCCAGATAGTACAGAAAATTAATCAGAATAAATTTAGGGTAATTTCAAAGATGTTTCCAAAACAACAGTTATGGCCGGACGGTCGCACCACATGATGTTTTGACACTTTGAATAACAGAAAAATTATAAATAACTAATGTTTTTTGAAAAATTAAAGTTGGTTACATATGTTGGAGAGGTACTTTTTCTATATGGCATATTTTTTTATGCATTTAAACCAATTTTTAACTGAAAAAATGTAATCGGACAGAAAATTTCGGCGTCACGTCATTGACCCATATATATATATATATTCAGTGTTTCCCCTACATTCATTCAGCCGTGGCAGGCCACCACATCAAAAATCATGGCTGCAGCTTCTCCGTAACATCATAGTGACGGAGCAGAACTTGAATTTCGGCGCGGGTTTGCGGCTATTAATAATAATTCTACTCATTCCAGCAGGTTCCGTGCTTATAACGCGATGACAGATGACGCAATGTATCATTTGCACGTGCTTTTGAGTCTTGCTCATTTAAAGTGAAAGAGAACTCTCGCGCGCTCTCTATTTTCTGTGTACCCACAGATCGCAATAAACTGAGAGTGACAGCTTTTAAAGATTATTAAGGAGTTTGCAAATGTGATATTGATTTAATACAACAGTTCAATAAACAAGAAGTTAATATTAAGTGACTTACGTTGTCTGAATATAACACTACTGCCTGATTTTGTGCCATTTCATCAAGGAAAATAGTTCTAAATAAAGTAAAAGCTCAGCCGCTGCGCATCTCTAAAAGCAAACTGCGGTGTTTCATTCATGAAAGAACTGCGTGTTTAAATGAATCTAGTGAGTCAGTGATTCATGATTACCCATTCATAAACACTTGCTTGCATCATTCCTTGAATGAATCAGCCATTTGAACGAATCAATTGAATGAACGATTCAGTGATAAAATCAGTGACACCGCCACCTGCTGGCGTTTTCAGTTTAATTTTTAAAGTATAATTTCAGTTTTTTAAATCAGTCAATATTTCTATATTCAACATTTAATTAATCTCAACATGAATTTATGAATTTAACTGCACTCATGCCACCTCTGAGCCTCATTAAACGTACCTACAAGCCACTTTTATGTTCTTCTGTGCCACCTCTGTAGTGCAAATTAATTTATTAATACTAATTTCATATGATTGCTAGCTTATTTCTCTTATTCTACTTATTATATTGTTTAAATTAGAAATTCTAAAAAGCTTATAAATTTTAATTTTTGAATGTGACATAGATGACATACTTATAATAATATTAGAAAAATTCCAGTTAAAAAGAAAATGCCCATGTAAGTCACTCTGAGTAAAATATCACCTCATATTAGGAAGGCTAATTTTTTGATCAGAATTTTTTATTATTGATCAGAAGGTGCTCTTAATTTTTTTTTTTAAATTATGAGGACAAACGCTCCTAAAAAGAAAAGTAAGCATAGAGCCATGTGTAACAGTATTTTAGATCCCTGCATGAGGTCTTAAAGAGACAGCATCCGAAATAAACCTGCTGCTGTCAGTCATTGTTGTCGATTTATACAGTGAAGACAATCCAGTGTTATTTTAGTTGAATAGATTATTACAAATTTAATTTGTATCTTGTTTTTGTTTGTGCTATTGATTGTCATTCATTTATTCGTTCATACTTAATTATTTACTATTTACTTGTCTTTTTTAGTTAAAATAAATTCAATTCTGAGTGCATTTGATTCTTGGTTGGGGAGGGGGCATGGCCTGTGGGAAATAGTCCTGCCACCACAGCTGGAAAAAATCCTATAGAAAACACTGTATATATGTATATGTGTATATATATATATATATATATATATATATATATATAAATGGAGTAGTGGATGCTCTTCAATTGCATACAGGAGGGCTGAATTACAGTTTTGCGCTACAGCACCACACTGGTCAAGCCACATTATTGCATATATTATGTATATGAGACATGAGAGAGCCGGTCCCTAAGAATATTTTCCAAGTGAAACCGGTTTGAGGTGTAAAAAATGTAGGAGACCCCTGTTTTAACTAATTGCAAAGGCTAAATAATCAGTCAATGTCTACTGATTAATCACTCTAATAATCATTAGATTAATCAATTATGAAAATAATCAATTGTTGCTGCCCTAGTACACAAATGTTTTTCTTTTTCCAAATGTACCAATTGATTCTCATTTATTCATTTTAGGCCTGATGAAAGTGAAAGAAGAAAGAC
>JAFVLL020042747.1:0-12096 GCA_021397915.2 Tor tambroides
TTTCTCACACAAACCGCTCGTTTCGTGTCTTAGGCCATCAATGTGTAGTTACGATGGGGAATTGTTTAATTTGGATTTCTCTGTACATGTTCTTTGTCCCTCTTATAGAGCCAGTTACCTATACCTGCCATTATATGACTGACAGACTAGAATGGTTTGACCTAAAAATATCAAAATTGGATCTACTGAAGAAAAAAAGACACCTACATCTTGGATGCCCTTGGGGTAAGCTGATAGATACCAAATTTTAATTTCAAAGTGAACTATCCCTTTAAGGTGTTGAATTGACCTCCAAATTCCCCAGATCTCAATCCAATCGAGCATCTGTGGGATGTGCTAAACAAACATGTCCGATCCATTGAGGCCCCACCTCTCAACTTACAGGACTTAAAGGATCTGCTGCTAATGTCTTGGTGCCAGATACTACAGCACACCTTCAGGGGTCTAGTGGAGTCCATGCCTCGACGGGTCAGGGCTGTTTTGGCAACAGAAGGGGGACCAACACAATATTAGGAAGGTCATAATGTTATGCCTGATTGGTTAATGCATCCTTGCTGAATAAAAGTATTAATTTCTCTCAAAAGATACTTTGTTTTCAAAAGAAATACATTTGTACTTATTATATTTATACATTTATATTTATTTATTTATTTGTTATTAAGTGCAGAAGTCTTTAATTATTATCAACAAATCATGCATATGCAACTCTGTACTTTTAGTAGAAAACATTACATTTTAATAGAACAAACTTTGGCAGTACTCTAAATTAACCATTAATATATCAATTTCATCCCCTTTGAGGGAAAAAAAGACATTTGTAACACAAACATCTGCCTTTTTGCTAAAAAAAAAGTTAGTTTTTGGTTTCGCCTGCAGGCCAGAATGAAATCTTAGCGTGTGTGTGCCAGGCAAGGTTACAGCCTGTGTGTACATGCCACTTCTCAGAGTGCCAGAGCAGGCAAGGGCCTGCTGAACAAAACAAACCCGCACGACTCTAACAACAAACTCAACAGATACATGAAGAAACAGACACCAAACACGGCTGCTGCCTCACGTGCGTCTCCTCCCCTGTGGTGGACACGGGTAGGGGACCCAAAGCTAATCCCCACAGATTGACAAATGCATTTTATGTGTACTGAACTCAACTGAACTCAAGTACAGGCACGACCTATTGTGAGGAAAAAAATCGAGCCATTGATTACCTGTCTTATATTGCATATTGTTAGCATTGCAAAACAAATGGGGCATGTAGTTGCACATGCTCGAGCTGCAGTAAAAGCTACAACTAAATAGATATGTAACAAAAGCATCCTGAAAACTTTTTAAGGACTTAATACACAATATAACAATAGCAAAAAGCCTTTTATGACAAGACAGAAGGTCAACAGATTCATCTGCAGCCACAAAGCCACACTGTAGATTCACTAGTGTCATATGAGGGCTGGATGGGAGGGACTGGTTAAGAGAGAGTGAATGAGTGAGAGCAACTGAACAAAAGGATGAAGACAGGAGCAGAGCGCAGGGCCTGAGGCGGCCAGACTAAATTCCTGTTGTCTCAAATGAATCAGATGATAAGGTTGTTGACATACAGCAGAGAAATGCCAATATTAGTTTGTTCTGTTTAAGGCAGACATTCCAGTACAATAAATACCATATTGAAGACCTAATTAAATGGAAATTATGAAAAGCTGGGTTTGCTGTGAACAGGATGTCACTCGATACCTCAGGATTATGGTTGGGCAGGTTTTTTTTAAACCACAATTGGTTGCAACATGCCAAGGTACAACACCTCAAGCTATCGTGAAACTTTTTTATTCTGTTTATGTTTAAATGCTGATGAGAAAAATTTCTCGACTGAAAACAATTTGGCATATATATTTATATTTAACTTTTTTTGGTATTTATCATTAATTGACATTTTATTTAATTTTTCTTCCTTTTTGGAACTGGATAAACATCTCAGAACTGGCAGACGGTTTGACATCATTGACCTCTGTGCCTCTGCTGGACTTTCTATAAGCCAGTAATATTTTTATTGCTAATGAAACATTGTCAGTCATTGGTAGACATTCAACTTCCTTTACATGTCTCTGAACTAATGGTTAATTATTGCTCTTGCTCTCCTAAAAACAAAGGTTTCAAATTTTGCCATCAGAGAATTTTTGGTTCTCAACTAACCATTTTTTTTCTTATTATGAAGAACATTGCAATAATCTAAAGAACCTTTTGTGGAATGGAAAGGTTCCATGGATGTTGCAGGTTCTTCATGGAATAGGGCTGTGAATCTTTGGGTATACAGTGAATCGATTCACGATTCATAGGTTTTCAATTCGATTCAAGAATGATTTTTGCAAATTCAGAACGATTCGATTCAAGATGATTCAGAATTAAATTTGATTCAACTCGATTAACGATTTGATTCTGCATTCTTTAAGTGCTTTCACAGGATTATTTAAATGCTTCCCCTAAATTCTTTAAATGCTTAGTCTGGGTGCAAAGTAAACAGCAGCCTTCATGGAGTCAGAAAAAAAAAACACTTTTGTCAATTGTTACATGTTAGTTTAATGATGCTTTGGCATGACATGGCATGTGTAGAAATTTATGTAAGCCAAGATTTTAAAAAAGAGCTTTAAAAGTATTATGTATAGACTAGTGGTGTCAAAATTCGCGCGTTAACGCATGCGATTAATTTTTTCTGATTAACGCGTTAAAAATATTTAACGCAATTAACGCAGGGGCGGGGCTAGGGTTGGCCACCCCATTCGCAACTGCTGCCTCTGTCTCTTTTTCCTTGAAAAGGATTGCGTTTATTTAGATGCAGAACTTCTTTATGACCACATCAAACGGGAGATGTTTCAGACACGCTCTAACTTCGCCTCCGCGCCAGGCGCGAGTCAAACGAACGTGGAAAAGATACTGTGCTCGTAGCGCGCGCTCTTCAAATACACGCACAAAGCTGCCGGCGCACACTGCCTGTATCATTTCATATCAAACAGCGAAAGAAACTACGTGCATGCAGTGTCCTAGTTATGCCGTCAGTTAAGGCATGAAGTTACTAAAAAGGCGATTAAAGCTGCCTTAAAACTGCCTTATAACTATGCCTTATAACTATGTTATATATGCGTCACATTTAAGAACAGGTCTCTGAAATGGTTTTAAAAACTGTCCTGAGGCACCCCAGCACTGTCTCCCTCATCTAAAACACCCGATTCAACTCGTCCGCTCATTAGTAGAGGCTTTAAGACTTGAAGTGGGTCAGAAAAGGTAAAGAGAGTTGCATGTCAGATCCGCATCACGTTCAGCAGCAGCAGCTTTTAAAGCTATAGCAGGCAAATAAGCTAATAACCAGCTGCTGTGATGTCTATTAATCCAAGAACCAAAGAAAAAAAGAGGAAATCAATAACTTTTATAGCTTTAAGGGGTTCATCTATATTTAATTTAGAATTTAGTGTTTGGTAAGTATTCATTTTCTGTATTTTTCTGCTGAAGGGCACAAGTAGCTAAATATGTAATTTATTATAATAGGTTCATGTGATGATTGTTTTAAGTTCACTTAAATTAGAAGTTAAATCTAATAAATGTTAAAATTTATAGATCTAAATTATACTGTAATACTGACTGACTACAGTCAATGGTTAAATATTCAGGGGAAAAAACTATTTTATAGAGACATTAGTTGTATTGATATCAGTGATGCTGGCCTTCAATCATAAAAAAAGATGCCATTAAAGAAATATTAAAAATATACTGTCTTTATGTTGTTTGTACATTGTACATTTGAAGATTGAATGTGAAATTATTGCAATATAAAAGTATATTTAAAAACTTTAATGTTAGGTGTGATTAATCGTGATTAATCGTGATTAATTTGAGAAAAATGTGCGTTTAATTAGTTAATTTTTTTTAATCGATTGACAGCACTAGTACAGACTAACATTTTGTCACACTAGGGGTGTAGCCATCATTTCAGAAGTGACAGAAATGTCAAATACTATACTTTTCTATATGGATTTTTTTTTTTTTTTTACAAGAAATTCTTTTCTTATCTCTTACTTTGAATTTGCTATAAGAAATCAAATCTGCTGCTGGACAATAATCAATCATTTTAATCTATCATTTTTTCCTAATGGCAATTTTATAATTGGTTTATATACTATAAACAATTATTTAAATTTTCTGCACAGAATAAGGTAGAAAATATACTTTATAATTTCTGTACTGTAATAAATGATATGTCAATTAGCACTGCATCATTCATAAACTTTATTTATTTATTGTGTTTATTGTCTTAAGGTTTCATCAGTTCATTCTGTTTTTTATTCAGCTTAGCTGCAGTGATAGATTCATGTCTTTGTCCCCATTAGGGATTTCGTGGCACGTCTTAAGTTCTATGAGCACAACATCACTTCTCTTTCAGTGCGAAAACTTCTTTATCTCATTTTCAGAAAATAAAATGCTAGTAGCCTATTTAACTTTCTCCATCGGTGAATGATGATTCTACAAGAAAATGCCCCCGATGTGTTTGCTATAGCAACGAATGCTACTTTCATGCATTTGAGATCACACAAGTAATGTTCGAGTAATGAATAACGAGTAATGATCGCAGAGAGATCACACTGGCTGCTCAAAAGTGAGATGAACGGAGCGCGAGTGCAATCCTGTGACAAGCGGTAAATAGTGGAGCATGTGAAGGAGAGATGTGAGGGCACTAACAATGCTGTTCAAGGTCTCCATTAATTCATGCTTGTAGTAATTTAATGGGTATATATTTTGAAAGCATTGAATCACTATAGAAATCGAGATTCATTCCATTCTTCGCATTTTAAATTGATTACCGTCCAAAATCAACCACTCACGATCCAAAAATCCATGTTTCAAGATCGATGCACAGGCTATGCATCATCAGGGTTTGTAATCCATGCATCGAGAAAATGAGTGAATCGTTACACTCTTATCATGGAACCATTAATTCCAATAGAACTTTATTTTTAATTGTGTGGATTTGTTCAAAACTCAAACTCTGTCTTGTAATCACAGCAGATGTGTGAAAAATAAATCAAGACAGACACTAAAATGGCTATATAAAAAAGAAACATCCTCTACCATTCAACTTCTTTTATTTCCGGCAAATCAATATTAAAGGTGACACATCACGAAAATCTTACTTTTTCCATGTTATGTGCTATAATCGGGTCCCCAGTGCATCTACCAACCCAGAAAACATGAAAAAAGACAACCCAGTAAGTTTATTTTGGTAAGCCTTTTTCTGCAAGCATGTGAAGAAATGAGCGTGTCAGATTTCGCTCTCCTGTGACGTAGAAAGGGGATCTTATAATATTACCGCCCCTTAATCTTTTCTCAAGAGACAACGGTGTACCAGTTCTAATGCCATGGTGAAAGTTTGAGAAAGCATGCTAACTGTTCTGTGTTTGGCTGCACTGATGAGCACAGAACACTATTTGGAGTCCCAGTTTTAGAGGAGACAAGAGAGCAGTGGATTTATTGATTTATTCACTGTATATTATGCTGCTGCCACACAGATCTAATATAAACATGCAATTTCTTTCCCAGCTGTTTACCTTCACAGACATAACCAAGCAGTTTAAGTGCAGTTAGACATGAAAGAGAACTTAGTTTAGTAATCACATGCCGTGTGACAGCCGCTTTCTGTGCGCATTTCAAAAATGCTCTCAGAAAACTGTATATCAGAAGTTTAAAACGCCTGATTTCAGCGCAATAGACGTGATAATCAAAACCAAAAAAACTAATATTTTTTAGCATCCAAGGTATAAGCTATAAAGGCACAGCCCTATTCTGGAAAAGGGGGCGGGGAGCAGTAGCTCATTTGCATTAAAAGAGACATGCAGGAAAACGGCGTGTTTCTGCTTCCACTCAAAATTGGCATTTTCAAAATTATATAATAAATAATTTGTGGGGTATTTTGAGCTGAAACTTCATAGACATATTCTGGGGACACCTGAGAGTTACATTACATATTGTAAAAAGGGGCATAATAGGTCTCCTTTAAAAGTCTCAGTGAGTGACTTATGTGTCCCCCAGCTGCTTTAAATATTACAATGCAGCTCATCCTCATGGACTGATTTGTAAGTTCTTGCTGTGAGTTGTTGCTCCAGTCTTCCACCAAGGCCAAGGCTTGAAATTTCTTGAACACGTCTGGGGAACACATGGTTACATGTGGTTTCCACTGCAAAGACAATCAGCTGTCCTTCCTGTCTCCCTGTAGAATTGAAGGCGTCTTACACTATGTGGCACTGGCCGCATCCTCATGCCTTCCTGCAGCAGGACTATGGTATATTCACACAATGTGAGCAGAAACTCTGCACATCTTTATTTATGGTGTTTTTTATTTATTTATTTATGGAGTCACTAGAAAGGGCACTTTAATGTTCTTCTTCATCTATAAACTGTTAGTGTCTTAAGGACTGTTCTGCAGGTGCATGTGCAATAATTGTTTATGGGTCATTAAACAAGCATGGAAAAATAATTAAGCATGGCCTGGTTTCACAGACAGAATTTAGTTTAAGCCAGGATTAGGCCATAGTTCAATTAGGACATTTAAGTATCTTTTATAAATGTGCCTCAGAAAATAACATTACTTGTGTGCATCTTGAGAAAAAACAATGGCATTGATATATTTTAAGTCAGTGTAAGTCTCTTTCAGTTAAAAACAGCCCAGACATGCATTTTAGTCTGGGACTAGGCTTAAGCATTGTCTGTGAAACCGAGGGTATACATTTTTTCATTAATTGACCAACTTTTAATTCCAAGGTCTTTCTCCAAAAAAATGCAAGTTGCCATAATCAGCACATTGCCATTACACGCAACTTCAAAAATCCATACCATCACATGTTAATTCGAAACTCATTTAAAGGTTATTGAAGGTCTTGATCAGATTGTCATTCCAAAATGGGAAAAAATTGTACAATTGTACTTTTAGTTTATATTTTCAAGATTTCCCCTAAATGAAGCACATGAATCACCCATATTACATAAAGTGATGCCAAGCCCTAACAGTGAAGTTACATATTGGAAAAAATACATACAGACCTGGTGACTGCATGACTTGTTAATAATCAACAGATGAATTAATAGAGCAGAACGTAGGCCTATGCCTGCCAAAGCTGGATCTGTTCTATGTAAGACTGACAGCATTTATTCTCTCTTTCCTGATCGTGCACAGAAATGCATTTTAGTGATGTCTCTCTATCCAGAGCATCATCTCATCAGGATGAAGTGATGGCACTGCAGGTATGAGCACTCCTGCTGGCCAGTTAAGAAACAATTTTAGCATATTTTATTTGTGGGAAGAGTTATGAAATTAGATCAAACTTTCAAGATGCATTTCCTTTCATTTAAATTCTTAGCTGTTTCCTGTTGAAAAAACACATTAAACACTTAAGTTTGGCATAAAATCAGGTCACATGTTAGAAAGCATTGTTGACGTTTTGTACTTCCTTTGATTGATTTTTCCAAGAAAGCAAAATCAAGCAATAATCATTTAATGAAACTTGACAATCTAAACAAAAACTTCTTTATTCTGCAAAAACCACCCTTGCTGCAAAATTGCTGACAGTTTACTCATTCCATCCAAGATGTAGATGAGTTTATTTCTTCATCAGAACAGATTTGGAGAAATTTAGCATTACATCACTTGCTCACCAAAGGATCCTCTGCAGTGAATGGGTGCCGTCAGAATGAGAGAACAAACAGCTGATAATAACATCACAATAATCCACAAGTCAAGTCAAGTCAAGTTGAGCTTTATTGTCATTCCGCTACATGTGGGGACATACAGTGGAACGAAATGTCGTGCCTCACAGGACCACGGTGCTACATAAATACAGACATACAACAATGAAGTAAAACACTATAAACTTATACACAACTAACCTACTAACAGATTTTAACTATAAGTATACTATATATAAATGTTTACCCTATACAAACTAAAGATAAAAATATAAGAAATAAAAATAGGAAATACAAACTATACAGATGCTTCACATAAATACTGTACATGTGCAGAGAGAAACATTGTGAGTCAAGCAGCTGGCTGGGGAACAGTACAAGATGATCTGTAGTGCATGAGCATGTAAACATACATATAATTGCTGAGTCCTTTGTAGGATTGTGTATACACAGCAGTGTGTGAAAAGTGTCTAGTGCGCATAGAGGAGAGTGTGTTACTACAGGTGGTTTGTACAGGCCCACTCACCTGTGTGTAGCACACTTGAATTGCACAGAAAAGTTTCATACAGTTCGTTCTTTGGGGGGGGTTTGCATGGGGTTTCAGAGGGGGGCGGGGTGGTTTGAGTTCAGGGCTCTCACAGCCTGGGGGAAAAAGCTGTTGAGCAGTCTGGCGGAGCGGGCTCTGATGCTCCGGTACCGTCTTCCTGATGGTTGGAGCTGGAAGAGACTGTGGGAGGGATGGGAGGGGTCCTTCACGATGCTGTTGGTTTTGCTGGAGCATCGTGCAAGGAAAATGTCCAGGATGGTAATCCACACCACTCCAGACCATCAATTAACATCTTGTGAAGTGAGAAGTTGTGTGTGTGTGTGTAAGAAACAAATCCATCATTAAGGCATTTGAACTTTTAAGGTGTTTTTAACTTGAAACCATTGCTTCTGGATAAAACATAAGTCTATAATCCATAATGATGCTTCCTCCAGTGAAGAAGTCCATCCCCTGTTGTACTCTTATATCAAAATTCACCAACATATTTTTTAAAAATGTTTTGGACTGTTTTCACTTGTGAACGGTGCTTGATCTGCATGTTTCTCTCCTGATTCAGATGAGATGACTTTTTCACTGGAGAAAGCAATATTATGGATAGACAATTCACCGGAAGTAACAGTTTGAAGTTAAAAACTTCTTAATGATGGGTTTGTTGCAGCTGTTTACTTCACAAGATGTTAACTGAAGCTGGAGTTGTGTTGTGGATTATTGCAATGTTTTATCAGCTGTTTGGACTCTCATTCTGACGGCACCCATTCACTGCAGATTGGGTGAATGAGTGATGTAATGCTACATTTCTCCAAATCTGTTCCAAATGAGAAACAAACTCATCTACATCTTGGATGGCCTGAAGGTGAGTACATTTTCAGCAGATTTTCATTTTTTGATGAACTAAGCAGTTAATTACATTTTCTTGCACATAAAATTAAAATTATTAGTTCTGAGAATGTTTTTTTCTCTCTTTAATCAGCATTTCGAATGATTAACAAGCTTGTGGAATAAAACAAAACAAAACAAAAAAAACCTTGTTTTTTCAATGAAAAAGGCATAATGTAAATTAATTCATTTATAAAATAACAAGGAAGTGGAAATGTATCAAACATATATGGAAATTTGCTCCTGTGCTGATATCTTTGCACTTGTTCTGGTGACTAATGATTTGCTGGTAAAACAGGCATGCATGGAGATAAGTAGATATTTGTTTTTTCATGGGAAGGAGTCGTCGATCTGATACACCTCTTCTGATCTTTTCAGCAGTGTTCTTTCAAACGTATCTATTTTTAAACCTCAACCAAATCAGTCATTTAAATCAAGGATTTATTGTTGTAAATCTTTGAATGCTGTGTAACACTGTGATTAAGCATTAACACAAACAACAGTATTAAACAGCTAATTATTTCAAGAATACAAACTTTGCAGTTTCGGTTTTTAATTGGCCCAAACTGTGACATACTTCCTCTTTTGTGAATAAACAGAAAATGGTTTGTTGCCAGGGATTTTTTAAAGCTTATCTTAGTTAAATAACAGCTTTCAGTAAAAGGAGCGGTCCAGTTTTTCCAAAGAACTTCCAAATGATTGTCCCGGAACTCCCTTAACATTCAGTAAGCTGATGGGGGTTTCATTTCTACACTTTATCTAAAAAAAACCCCCCAAAAAACAGGATGAGGAATAGTTCATACAGCAGCGTCATAACTAATGTCCAAGAATATCACACCGAATATTCAGATTTGTGGTCATATGGGTTTCTCAGTAATCTTGGTCTCTCTCCCAGTCTTGGTTTTGTGATTACATTCTTAATTTCAAACGCTTTCTCTGGTAATATGGGTTGAATAAGTTCATACTGTACATCTCCAAATGACAGTTGGTCAAATTAAGTTCAAGTTATTGCAGTAATTTCTAGCGTAGACTGCAGCAAGTGTGGGCATGTGCCACTAACAATGTATGCAAGATTAAAAGATAATATTAATTGTAACTTCTACATCACTGTTCGTAGACCCATATGTAATCAGAAAAGTCACAATGCTTATTAATACTCATACATCCTATTCAGCCTTCTTTATCAGACACTTCTAAACTTCTAGGGAATATTTGACAATGAAAAGAAGAAAGAAAAGACCATCTGCCCCGCATCATTATGGATATCAGGGCTTAAATCTTGAAACATTAGGAAAGCATTCATAGAACAGATGAGAGATTAGGTTCACTGGTACAATGATAGAAAGCAAAGCACAAAACCATTTAATGCAACTTTGATTTGTAGACCATGTTATGCATCAACCTTGTTATTATCATTAATAAAGTGCATAAATCAAATTAATCAGTCAAAATTACTGAAATCAGTCATAATGATCCTTTTAGCTAGCCTAGAAAAAGTAAAACATTTACCAGTACGGGATAACTTTACAATGTCAACCCTAATGTCATGGTTTTGAATAGTAACAAAAGTGTTATTGAAAAAAGAATAAATATCAAATTCTCTTTCTTGCCTCGTGACCTTAAACACAAGGCTAATGTGTAACTAAGATATAAAACTGTCAACAGTGTTTTATCCCAACATTCATATTGATTAAGATTAACACTGATTTTATCTGTCTGGATGTTTTTAATTGTATGTCACAGATAGATTACTGTGTAATAACTGTGAGACGTTGATTATGCTGTGGCGCCTGTAGTGCAATGCAGCACTGCCATCTAGTGTTAATACAGCGAAACAGCGCTTATCGGGTGCAATAATTATTTATGACTCCTTGTATTCATGTTAGGTAAATCTAAATAACCAGCTATAACGAAACCGTACCATACAATGATTTCTGACTACTGGCACTGTAAAGAAAGAAAGAAAAAATATGAATTAAAAAAATATTTTATATAAATATTGTGGATTAATTTGCGAAACATCCATAGCGTATTTATCATTTGGTGGAGCAAAAGAAAATTCTTCTACATGTTTTTTTTTTTCGCTTGCTGTCTCTCGGCATGTGTCAACACCATCAGATACAGTATAGGTAGAGTGGGGGTTTGTTTCTGTGAAACAAAAGTTAAGTGTGTTCAGAAAAGTTATCATAGTTTTAGTGACAATGACATAAATTATAAACAAAGTATGAAAAATGTCCAGAGTTTTCAAAAATTACATTTGTACCAAAACGCCCCCATGTAAAATGCCCCCCAGTCTGACAAAGCAATTTGCTTTAAACATTTACAGCAAAATTAGAGTACGGGCAGTTTTAGTCTAAAATTTAAAAGAATATAATCAATAATTATGAATTACAAAATTATAACAGCCTATTTGAAACATTTCGTTAGCTGATGCTAACTGGCTAGCTAATAGATACCTGATGCTAACTTGAGGTAATTTTTAAATATAAAATCCAAATATTTTTATTCAACCAACTAGTTAGAATACATTTTATGTAAAAACAAAGGATTTGATGTTCAGAACACAATAACTACAGTAATTGCCCTTTGCTCCCTGGGGGGCGTTTTACCCTACAGACTATGTTTGAGAAAAAAATTATGTCATTCTGAAAATATAATTAATATATATATTAAATAACACGTACTCCCTATCTACAGGCCCTACTGTTCTCATATCATATACAACTGTGATGTTTTACTAAACAACAAGCTTAAAACACGTTCTTTCTTACTGCTGAAAATTAGATCATTTACCGTGAAATCCGTTTTCTCTCAGGTACATCACCAGTGAAGCGTCATGGTGAAAACTTCTACATCAATCTTGTCAACTTAGTCAAAGAGTATAGAATACCAAGAGGCGAAACTCTGATGGTTTTCGGGCAACAGCCACTAGGTGGCGCTTCGGTAGCGCGGCCGCCATTTTG
>JAFVLL020042749.1:0-16499 GCA_021397915.2 Tor tambroides
CTGCCTTGCCCCTTTGGATACTGTTCGCCGATCGTCGACCCACGCTTGCTCTACGGATTGCACTGTGTCTTGCCTCTGCCATACCTGTTTGCTGTTTCTCTGACCCTGCCTGTGTCCTGACCATGTTGTACAATAAAGCTTTGCATATGGATCCGCACGTCTCACGTCTCGTCAGCCCCGTTACACACACACACTGCTTCATTGGCCAACATGCTCACTAACTCTGAAATAGTTTTTGTTGTCTTTTTTTAATGGCTTCCTTTGTGTCAGCATCCTAGGCAAGAGGGCAGAAGCTTATTTGGAAAAATTTAAGGCACTAATGAATTTCAACAGGTGGTTAATTTAAGTTTCATTAGCTGTTTTTTTTTTGTGTCTCTCTTACTAATCAGGACAGTGTGCACACTTGATCACAAGTTGGCCATTTTTCAAACATGTTTATGTGACTAGTTGGAGTGTGTCAACAGTTTGCGGAAGATCAAAGGTGACAAATTTGATAGTAATCTGCACTTGGCTACAACACTCCCTCGCTCTCTAAACACACAAAATGGGTCTAATGCAAAAGAGTCTCTACAGAGACTCTGGAAAAATGCTCCCATTAATAGACATATTTGTCTGCTACTCTGTAACAAGTAACATATGTAGGTTTTATCTGCAACAGTCAATGATTTATGCATGCAGTATAATGTGGGTAAACAAGAAACTATATATTTTATAGCTTTCCGCTGCACCTTCTTGTAGTTTATATTGATCATTTAATTACCAGAAACAGTTTGTCATCACTGCAGATGTCTAACATACTAACACACTAATGCACCTGATTCGGCTCATTAGTACTCCATAATATCAAATAACAGAGCAGTCATTTTTTATGTCAAGGGAGTGTCACATGGGTGTCAACACTACTTTGAACAGTTAAATGATTGTAATACTTACCAATTACACATATATACTGTATCCAGTATATATACTGTATGTGGAGTATTACTTTTATCCTCAAGAATCATATATAAATATTTTGCAAGACATTTCTAAATGACAGCTACTGTGTTTACACATTTATTGGTACAGTGGGCAGGACTGAGATGTGTTGATGTTTGCTGTCTTTTTAACATACATTTTGGGGACCAAGATGGTAAAACCTTTTTTTTTTTTTGACATTGTAAGGAAATTTCCTCAAGCCCCACAAGGAAACTAGCTTATAAATCATACTAAATGATGTAAATGATATAAAAATTCAAAAAGATTTTTACTGTGAGTGATCTGGCATACATGGTTTATGAGGACACAAATGTGTATAATGACATAGGTATTACAGTGTGAACATGAATGAATATACTTCCTGTGTCCTCATAACCAAATGGCCTAAAACATACTAAACGGTGTTTAAAACGTTTGAAAAAAAAAAAAAAAATGCCAGTAGTTTTCTGTTAGGGGTAGGGTTAGGGGACAGTATAAACACATACTGCCAGTTTGAGTGTGTCATTTACTTTCAGAATTGTCAAATGCCAGCTTTTAAATTTATTTCAATCTTTGTTGGTCCTTCGAAGTGAAAGTTGTGTGTATGTATTGTTTATAATGTACATCAAATAAACAAGAAAAAAGACATAAACAAGAAAATCTGCTGATTCACTTCTGTCATTGAACATTCATTAACACAACCAGATTGTGAAGTGTGGCTATTTCCACCTCTGAATTGTTTTTGTCTTTTAAACCCTTTATACCGTTTTTGTACACAGAGACTTAATGCTTCTGCTGTCACCTCAGGTGGTCATGTATGTGAAGTGGTTAAACTGTCTTACAACTCTTGGTTCAACCATATATGGTCACAAAATGAAACATCTGCAACCAGCTGAAACTGCTATCTGAGGGTGGCCCTTTGTTTTTCTTTGAAGTGGATGAATGCAAAACAAGTTTTATATTTCATGTAAATTAAACTTTGGTTAGAATATTTAAATTCATCCATTCATTTTAATAGAATATATTTAAATGAATCAAATTAAGAAGAAAATTGATTTGAAAATGGAAGGCGTAGGAGTATTCTGATTTTTTATGAATCTATGAAAATCCATTTTTTAAATCTAAAAAATGTAGCTGAATTTGGAAAAGCATATTACGATACAACACCTACTATTTCAACTGTATTTTCATTTGGCAGAAATGAGTAGTGTGTTAGTATGCTTTTACGAAAGTGTGAATGAGACAATCATTTACAGAACCACAGAATCATATGTGGCATCATTTCCAGCAGCACCAAGCTGAAAATTTCCAACATGCTTGCATTGGTTTGCATGCTTGCATTTTCCAACATGCTTGCATTGGTTTGCGCCTGTATTGCCCGTTATTTTATTTCAGTGTTAGAATTATACAGGGCCGCATTTCCTGCAAGCATCGTAAACCTAAGTTGATCGTAGCTCCATTGATGACATTTTTATGGAAATAAAAAACAAAATAAAACCAAAACATTACATATCATTACTTTGAATTAGGTAAATCTTTCCTTATAATTTTACAACAATATTAAGTTTTTTAATAACATTTTCAGTTTGTTTTTTTAATACAGGATATACAGCTGAGATATATATGTATTTGATCATAAGAATCATAATGTGATTTCAAAAAAAAATAATAATAATTAATAGGACATGGAGATGCAAGCATAATACTTCAGATTTAGTTTCCACATGAAACTATATTTTTATCCATAGACCCTATAGCTGAGGACATCAGGCTATATGTTTTTCTTTATGTTTTTTTTTTTTTTTAAAAAAGCCAAATAATTACAAATAGTGTAGTCTAACATCATGTAACATTACATATTACATAGTGTTGGGTAACATTATAGACATTTAAGCTCATGAATCATTTAAGCTACCTGTGTCACGGTGCACACAGCAGGGAGGAACGAGGAACACGCAGACGAGGAGTAAACTCAAATAATAGTCTTTAATGACAACATCAAGGCAAGGCAAGGCTGACATGGACAGAAACACTGGGGAGTAACGAGTAGACCAGACCACATGAAACTGAACAGGCATGAACTAAAATAGACAGGTTAATTAGACGAACACAGCTGGACAGACTTAACTAATAATCACATGAAACAAGGACAGGAAACAAACCAAATAAGGAAACAAGAGACGGTAACACATGACACACGACAGAGGACTGACATTCTGACACCAAAGGTGTTTCTGCAACACTCCTTGTCATCTATTTTTATTATACGTTTCATACTGTACAGTGCCACTTTGACCTCATCTTGACTCATCCTGAAGGTTGACTGAGATAAAGCGTGGGCATGAGCAGGGCTGTGACACATAAATATTAGGCTGTCATGGGAAATGCATGTTTTTTGCAACGTCAATATTTTGAATGTAAGAGGTTTGACTGACAGTTTTGGATTAATCAGTTAGGATTTGGCAACCAGCAAAGTCAACGAGGGCAGGAAGTCAGTATTTGGCACAATCAATCATTTTCATAAATAAGTGCTGGTGGTAAAATTCAAAAAGTGCTTATCCTGCTTGATGTATTTGGGCTTATATTTTTGCTTCACCATGAGAGACAGGGCTTTCTGAGATCATACAGTGCAGAGAACTGGAATTATGAAAGAAACAAACTTCAAACACCTTACCTTTTTTATGGATTATATGCAAAAAAAAAAAAGACAATTTTCATTTTTGAGTAAACTAACCCTTTAAGTGCTTAGTGGTTCTGTAAATGTTTTCCAGTCATCAAACTAGAACCACAAGTTATGTTGTCTATAATTGCAGACCAAAGAAAAAAGATATGATGACAAGTTATGGGGCGTTATCTAGTAAATCCCCCCCCAGTACTACACTCAGTACTGAGCAGTAGTAAGCAGTAAGCTAGTGTGCCATTTCAAACACAACCATGGAAACGCACACAGGACAGAGGTTTCGTCAGGACACAGGTTACTTTCACTTTAACTTTGCTGGATCAGGAAGTCGAAGCAGAGATGCAGTCATTTGGATTTCACCCTTTAAGATGACAAGAAGTGCAGCTTTTGTCGGTAAGATCTTTGATTACAACTAATTTTTGTGTTCCATCTGCAGCTCTGCTTGAGCCACAAAATAACAAGTTGTAGAAATAGTTTGACCTGAGGATTTAGGTCGTCGACTGATTGTGAAACGAATCGACGGTGCATGTCTACAAATAGTTATTGTTATTTAAACGTACAGTCACACTGTGAGATACAAAGTCACACTTACAATAAATAAAGTGACAGTATCATTATTACTTTTTTACTCCTAGGTGGAAACAATGAATTAATTTCATTGATGTGGCCACCCAGAATTAACTGTTTATCACCCAACATTTCACGATAAAATTTCACTCTTTTACTGAAAGTTGCGTTTTGTATTTATATTTCATGTAAATATATTTGATTCGTTCTAGATATCTCTACCGTGCGTAGAATTGTCTATTTGGGAATTCCCCTCCAGAAGCAACCTAGTTCAGACAGGACAGTACAGTATAGGTCTACTCCCTGGTGAAATATCAGTATTGTAGCTTTGCAGACACTTATTAGATGACTAATACACTTAAGGGATTAAAGTTTGATTTGATTAAGCTAAAGAGACACGCATAATTTATGTCTTTGTTACTAATGGTAGATAAACTGACACTTTCAATGCTTTGTGGAAATCAAACAACTAATTAGTTTGTGGTTTGTGGGCAAAGATAACTTGGTCATTTTCTGTGGATTAAAAAAAACTTTTTGTTTTTGTGATTGGCTGCAATAGTAGTTTGTGAGGTCTTGATGTTAATGTGATTTTGAGATATAAGAAATTGTAGCAGAACTAATAGCACTATACTGTTTTGGGAGTAAATTTTCATGTGCCATAGGCATATTTTAATTAAATGCTTAAAAGAAATGTCAGAGAAAGGGATAGGAGGTTTCTTAATTTAGGATGGCTGACAATAAATTTTACCATCATCAAAAAGTGAATATATTATGTAGTACAAGACGTACTCCAATTTTAAATTTCCTCTTGACAATCTCAACACATTTATTGAAAGGTTGCACTTCTTTAGTCTAATCTGTTAAATACAAAAGTTTGAATACTACAAAATTACACAATTACTACAGAAAAAGTAAACAGTGTAATACAAAAACAACTGTTTGCACTAGCAAAGCTGTTGTTACTTCAGAACACGTTAAAGTCCTACATGGATTCTGTGTTACACCACATAATCTGTGCATTGTACACAAAACAGCTCCTTATCTCTACTTCTGGACATAATTTTTGTGAATCAGAGAAAGTGTTATGTTGTCATTCAGAAAAACTGTTTGTCACCCATGTCAGATGAAAATATCCTGAGGGTGATTTTGCTGAACATTAAAACAATTTAAGCACCTTTTTTGTATTGGCCAGTGATTCACATTTACTTACCATGTTAAGCTAAGATGCAAGATGCAAGTGAAGGGTACGATAGTGAGGCCTTCTTAGTTCTCAAGAAAATTAGACATTCTAATAGTTTATCTTATCTTTTTCTTATTATTGTGGTAATTGGAAGTGGTTCAGCATGTGAGTGTTTTCCCTTTGTAAGAGGGTGGAGACATCTTTGTACTGTAGGGTGTAAGGAAGTGACTAACACCTTTCTCTGCTAATGTGCCTTTTATAGAAACAAGGTCCCCCATTACATTAAGTTTAAAATTATGCCACTAGTTTTCCTCTGTAAGTAGTTCAATTTTCAAACAGAGGTAATAATCATCCAGAGCAGTTTAAAAATGTCCCTGTTGTGTTGCATCATGTTTGAAGTGATGACACGTATTGGGAAAAAAAAACAAAAAAAACAAGGTAATGTTTCCTTTCTCTCTCTAAAATGGCTGTGAAAGTCCTAATATGGACATCATTTCCCCTGTCTTGCATCAGACCAGGGTAAAGTGGTTCAGCTTTGTTTTGCAGTCACAAGTTCTTGAGTGGGTGTAGGTTTAATGGGTGGAAGAGGGATTTTGTTTATTAGCTTCAGACAATGAAGGAGTTCAGATAAAGGTGTGCCGTATGAGGAAAGTTATTAGAAAAGCATATAATCCCCTCACACTTGATCTGAGATATCTTCTTCTAAAACTAAACTTTAGAATAGGTGTGTCATGTTTACATGCCTGGTTAAATAAACATTAAAAGGCAAATGGGTTTTTCAGTAGCTAGTTTAGATGTTAGAGTTCTTTTCTTGATATTTGCTTTTCTAAATGACTTGTGTCCTTTTAGAGTATTCATGTATTGAAACAATGAAACAGTATTGTTTCTCATGACTAATTTCTGTGTAAATATGTTTATACCACCACTGTGGGTGAAATATAACTGCATTTGATGTGTCAGATACAGTTTTATATAAATTCTGTTTTTTACACTGTCTTAGTTATATATATGACATGGCATTATTATAATTATCTTAATAACAGTAAATGGTATTACAAGCAGCGGCACACATAAAGTAATAGAACTCAATATTGTTGTTCTGATGAAAAGCCTAGTTTCTTACTTTCACATCCTCAGGAAATTGTTCAAAGATATCGTGTCAGTTTTTGTTCTTCAGTCAAATTATCTCTCTTTTTATATCTACTTAATGACTAATAACGTCCCTGTGGATTATGTGTCTGGGCTTGTGTATTTAAACACTACTGTACTACTGTATGTACATAACAGTTACTCATCTGAACTTAACCCTTGTTAACTGCAGTTTGCCTAACCATTTTATTTATGCCTCAGTGACACATGCAGCTTCGTTCAGACTGTCAGCCCAAATCCGATTTTATGCATATCCGGATGGAATCTGATTTGAATAACTGACTGTCCACACAGCATATCGCAACTGTTCAAATCCGATTTGTGCGTCCATAAACGCTCTTTCGTTTTTACTGAATGTGCATTGGTTTCTATGGTAATGCTGTTCAGTTGTTATGCCTACGCTAAAAACAACAGTAACAGCAATACAGTTTGCTTTTTTTTTTTGTTATCTCTGCTACTTTCAAAACACAAAGAGGTGCGTATACTAGCAGTATATTGTATTATTCCGCTTGACTTGCACTTCGCAACGACACAAGCTTGTTTCTGCAAAAGATGTTCAGCATGTTTTCTGCAAAAACGTCTGACGTATTTACGTTTTAAGTGGCGTGAGAATGTGAAAAAGCTACGCTAAATCCGATCTGACCATCCAGACTAAATCGGATTTCCAAAAATGCGATTTGAATAGGATTCCAAACCACGTACGAATGTAGCTCGAAACGGATTTGCACAAATCGGATTTCATGTAGTTCGTTGCCGTTCAGACTATTTAAATATGATCGGATTTCAATCGGATTTGCACAAAAATCGGATTTGGGCTGACAGTCTGAACGAGGCTACAATCAGTTGGAAACAGAAATGTGTATTTTTTTTTTTTTTACTTTATTGTTGAAATGTGTATTAATATATAATAGAATATATAAGTGGAAAATCTGTTAAAATGTAGTTTTAAAATTAATGATTTATTTTTTTAAGTACAAGTAAAATGATCCCCAGTGGTAGATTATAAATGGAAAAGGAAAGTAAGTGTGGTTTGAGGAGAAAATAAATATTAGTCATGGCTGGATCCAAATCTTTTTTGATCTCGTATTAAATGATGTTTAAATATGATTAACAGTAAGCCGCTGTTGACAATGTTGCTCTTTATGAAAGATCTATGATTGTGGTGTAACCACTGTAATTTAGCTCTTAACCTTAGTCATCTGCTGATAATGCACAATGTGTCTGTGTGTTTGTCTTGTAAATGTCAAAACTGAGAAATTGGTCTCTGTAGACAAGGTTTCAAATGAAAATTTCAGAGAAAGTGTGTTAACAAAAAAGCTTTTGTTGTGAAAACTAAATTAATTGAATTAATTTAATAATATTTTCCAGATAATGCATAATTAAGTATTAAATAGCTTTAATACAGTGACGGCATAAATACTTCTAATTTTTATTTATTTAATTTTCAATAGCACCATTTTCTAACACAGTATATGAATCTTAAAATATATAGTAGAAAGTGAGGTCTTTGCGGGGGTATCCTCGACATTTAGGTGGTCCTTGACATCAAAAAAAGTTTGAAAACCCCTGTGTGTTGGACTATAATCCTGTGACTAGTGGGTTTGGCTGTTCTCAGTTTCAAAGACTCAAAAGTGTAAAAATGGATGCTGAATCAAGTAGTATTCAATCAAAAAAAACTCTGAAGCCATGTTCTCAGTTCATACACTGTCATACGGTTTTCATGCATCTTTGCATTTGGCCTTTGCAAGGCAGCATAAGCTCCTGTATATTTATTTTTTATATTATATTTTATTTTTGCAGCTGTTCAAATGAACCTATACTAATTATGTACATGTCTCTTTCAGTTGTGGCCATGCTGTTATGGATCGTACCGCCAGCAACAGCATCTGATGTCCTGCGATGCACAGGGAAGAGACAGAGTGATGGCCAGTTCTACTTCAACATGACGTATGACCTTAAAGAGGGTGTTGATGACTGCGAGACCCAATGGGTCATCAATGTAAATATTTTACATATTACAAAAATATACAGTGGCAAGAATAAGGATGTGAAAACTTCTGTATTTCTGCATTGAGTACTCATAAAATGTGGTCTGGTCTTCAGCTAAGTCACAATTTAATACAAACACAAACAGTTGTATGTTTCAACATTTAATTGAAGACACTGAGTGACCATTTACAAGGCCGGCTGGAAAAAGTAAGTGTAATAAAAACAGTTAATGTAAAAATAATGAACCTCTGCTTCATGACTTCTTCACAAGATAACAGGAGAGAGATAAGGTGCTCATGTTGAAAGTATGAGTTGCTTAGGTGCCCCAGCCTTTAAATAATAAAAGGTTCATAAACTTATTCTTGCCAATGTAAATGTCTTTTTTCCAGCTACTGACTGATGAGTTGTTCTATTTGTTGGGCTTTTACAGTCTATTAATACATAAATCCAGCGATTAAATCTCAAACTGCTTGTGTGACTATAAGGTTGTTAGCTTAAACCTAAAGTTGACACAGTGTTATAAACACATTCTGCATAGCTTCAGTGAAAACGTATATGTATACATATATGCTTATTCTTAACTCTGCCATCCCACCATCCTATATTCCTTTTCTCTTCCTTTCCTGATTAGGGAAGTGTGGTAGGAATTTCTGAAGCTGATGGAAATACGGAGTGCATGCTCCCTCTTCTAAAGGCAACAGCAAACACAGCCATCTTACAGACCTGCCATGAAAAACTGGAATGCCTGCTCATCTGCCCCTCCGCCAGTGTGAGTGTAATACTGTTTATGTGTTTCAGGTTTTATGGCCATCAAAATTAATTTAATAGCATAACTTAAATAACATTGCTTTGCACCCATATGCTTTCATCATGGACTTATTTATTTTGCAGATCAACGAAAAGGAACTGTGCTCTTGTAAGTAACTGACTGGTAATAATTTGACTGACTATATGATCTTTCTAAACATGCCTAGTTATCTTCTAAAAAAAAGTGTTTAATCTTCAGTACACCTAGTTTAGCACATAGTAAGATCAAGTGACTAACTGTAAAGGATTAAATATATTTTATTGCCTTAGTATGTGCAATAAAGTGAAATAACATTGTTTTGCAGGTAATATCACATCTCCAACTACACTTCCTGAAGGTAAAGTCAGCAGCTTATGCTGTATTCTGTATGCTTGTATCAAACTATCAACATTAAAGTTTATACATTTACACATTTTCTGTTGGCAAAAAAATAGGCTTTATAGGCCAGCAAGCTAGTATCCTGTTTCAGACACCAGGATGCTATGAAATGTTTTAAGTTTTTTTTGCCAAGAAAATGTGCAACAGTTTGAACATGACACAAGCGAATGTCAGAGAGATTTCTGTCACTCCATCAAAAAGTCCATTCACCAGTGGTGGACGAAGTACACAAATCAAGTACTTGAGTAAAAGTACAGATACGTATTATAAAATTTTACTCCAGTAAAAGTACTGCTTTTTAAATTTTACTCAAGTGAAAGTACAAAAGTACTCAATTTTTTATGTACTTAAGTAAAAAAGTACTGATAGATTTATTTTGCAATTTTATATAGACTACTTAATTTAATTTTATATTTGCGCATATTTTTATAATCCTACTGCTCAAAATAACCACTATATGGAGTCAAGATACAGTATATATTTTTGTTGTTGATATGGACTACGTTGACGAGAGTGATGTAGTAATGTTCACTGTGAAGCTTACATTGTAATGTACCTGAGAGAAAACAGATTTTTGACCATCTAATTTTCACCAGTAAGAAAAAAAGTGATTTAAAACTTGTTGTTTTGCAGAACGTCACAGTTATATATAACACAAGAATAAGGCCTGAAGTTAGGAAGAAAATTTTAAGGAAAATATAATTATAGTTTCATAATGATTTTTTTTCTTCTCAAAACTTGTCTGTGGTGTAAAAACACTTCTGGCCAAGGGGATCACTTCCCACTTTGATAATTACTGTAGTTACCATGTTCTGAACATCACATCCTTTATTTTTCCCTCAGATGTAATCTATCTAGGTGGTTGAATAAAAAATATTTACTTTATATCTGACTTTATATCTAAAAATTTCCTCAACTTAGCACCAGCAAGCTTGTTAGCTAGACAGTTAGAATCAACTAACAATATTTACTTATTTTCAGTATGGTTATGAATAAACATTCATATCTGTCTACTCGGCTAGTTGATCTAAAAAATATAAAAATTTATACTGTTGATAAACAATATAAAAACAGACGTCACATAGGGCTAAATGTGTAGCATTTTAATAAAACTACTAACGTTACAGCAGTGGGGAATATGAATGCGCATGAGTTATTTTATTTAATCTGTGTTATTTTAATGTTTCGTTTTTTGACCTAAAACATAGAGACACTGACATTGATCTGTCTGCATTCAAGTATTTCAGTGGGCATACATAGGTCACCCTTTACAGCAGATTTAGTTCACAAACAACTGACAGTTTTGACCTAAATATGATTTTCAGTTACAATAATTAATCCTAAAATTCGACATTAGTAACTTACTTTTCGCAGCATCAGTTGCGCGCGCGCTCACAAGATCTTCCAGTTCTTACTTGTGAGTTCAGTTCACTGGCTCTAAACGGATCATTTGAATTGATAGATGCCGATAACTATACATTATTTAAGGCTATTTCTATTTGTTACAATATTGATATATGAACTGCTGTAGTCAAGTAAGCTTAATTCATAACACTTCCTCTGTAGTGAGCCTGTGTGCTGTCCAAGAGCTGCATCTTTGTTCCGACAATATCACGTTATTAACAACCATTTAAAGTTGCTTGAACCTTGATGTTTTTCAAAATATCATCTTTTATGTTCCACTGAAGAAAGTCGTACAAGTTCGGAACGACATGAGGATTTGTCTTGTTATATGATGCAATTTATCTCAAAGTGCTTTTATTTTCTCATACCTCTCAGTTGTGTTTTTATGTTTGTTTGTTTGTTTCAGTGGGTTTTCTTGACTGGAGCGTTGGTGTTTGGATTGGAGTGAGTGCATCTGTGATTCTGTTGGTGTCTGTGATTGTCACCATTTTACTTTACAAGAAAAAACAAAGGTGAGGTCCTGTAAAAATGTGAAGATTTAGTCATATACGGTGTTTTTATTAAGTACTGGCATGAGCAGGCTAAACACATGGCTCTGTATAATATTTGTCTTTTAATATTTCTACAACCATGAATGATTCTGTGCTTATAGGTCAGGATATGCTCCAGGTCCTGCTGAAGAGATTGTTTGATCCTGGTATGTATCATTGGTATTTTGTAAAATACTGCTGTTATGATGTGTAATAGCTCAAATTATTATTTTAGTCTTATCTTTTGAAATATACTGCATTAGAGTAGGCAGTCAATTACAGTACAGACAGTGGTGACCACAGCTAAAATGCTTTCTCTTTCCTTTTTATTCTACCACAGGAGAAGTTGCATCATTGCACCTGGGGATTTCATCTTTAGTAATTTATTAGGAACTGTTCTCTTATCTTTTCTAATACACGGCCATAACCATGTCTTGAACATTAAAAAGGGAGGTGGGCAAACTAATTTTAAGAAATTAAAGGGTTTAAATGGATTTAATGGAATAAATGTGCATCTACATAAACATGTACATAAATCACAGAAATTATATCCTATATTTTCAATTCCAAACAGTGAAATTTGGCCATTTCTGAAGAAGCACTTGCCCCCCTCAATGTCTATGGTGGTTATGACCTTGTTATATAGCATTAGCTTTATTATTCTGTTTTTATTGACTAAATTTAGCATGTCAGGGATTTATAGCTATTAGCTAGTAGGATTTTTTTGTGTGTTTCTTTAATTAAATTATGACTCTGAACTATGACTCTAACCTAAATTAAGCTGCATAATGAAATAATTATATTATTTAATTTTATATTATAAAATAATATATTTAATATTAAATACAAAATATTAATACATAAATACTAAACGTGTCCTCATATGATGAGCACAAATGAAAACAAAGTATATTGAAAATATTTGATCATAAAAATTACTTTTGTGTCTGTTATGCAAATGGACACATTCAGTATGTTTAACTATATGTATGTATATGCAAGTATATATATATAAATAAATAACTGAATTATATTGTAACTTAATATATTTAACTTATAGTATTTGTATTATTAATATCTATAACTGGTCCAGTCAGTCTGTGGGAAAGAAATTAGTGGATTGCATGGCAGTATATTGAGCATAAAATGTGTGCAAACATAAGTAATTCTACGACCAGGGCAAGTATTTGTATAAATTGCTGCTGTGGAAGCAAAATGAAATGAAATACTGTGCCAGTGAGTACACACATGTAATACATTACTAATCCAATCCACTCAGCACCTGCCACTGCTTCAGATCCGGCCTCAAAAAAAACAACAAGTAAATCTACATTACCTACATGATCTGCATGAAATAAACTACATGAAAGGGGTGTGGGGTTGAATCGAAATTATCCCTATGTGCTATGCTATCTGCTAAAAAAGTTCTTTCCTCCCTGTACTGAGCCAGTTATTTTGATGCAGTATCCTTTGTGGGAAAGGAAAATGGCACTGCTAGATTTGATCAGATTTGTATAAAAATGTGTTTAAAAGCATTGTCATAAATGATGTTTAATATTTGCTTAGCTATTGTATTGCACAGCATCACTATCTCTTTGTAATAGCTTCTGCCTTAAAGCATTTAAACCCCTTTTGCCTAGGTGCAAAACCTTTTGGGGGATTCTGTTAATAAAATCCTATAAGAACATTTCAGTGAGTACCTGATTTACTTTTCTACACCTCAGACAATTTTACAGAGTCAGCAGCTGAGAACACAAGAGCAGCACTGTGAAAGTGTTGGCTCGTCACTTTAAGGGTAATGATAATGAGTTGCACACTTCAATGTTAAGGGTTACCCTCTGTTGACACTGTGCTTAAAAGTACACACATGGTGGGTCTGCCTGATGTGGTCTTTTAGGTCTCCAGCTTATGAAACACCCTGTCAACACAAAACTCTCAGTGTCAATTAGGTAATCATATCTGAACACAAAATGTTGATCTCAAATGCAAAATTTCAAACTGAATATTTACAAAAAAAAAATAGCACTCAATAAGTATGCTAATGCATTAAGTATAGAGAAATAAGATTTTTGCACAAAATTTGCAGAGATGTTTTTGTCGGGAAACCAGGGGCCTCATTTATAAAGTGTGCGTATGCTCAGATTTGATTTTAGAGTCTGCATAGCCTGCTGTTCTAAATTAAAGAATATGGATGATGACTAGTGATCTTTTACATGTTAATGACATTAATTAGAAGTCATTTACGAGCTGAAAACATTATTTGCACTTAAGTTTTAGGATGGTTTCTGCACAACATTTTATAAAAGAGGCCCCAGGTATTTTCTCACACCTCTTGCACACCAAAGGATGTTTGTATTTCCTTTTTCACACACCAGTAATACAGATAAAACACACTGTAGACCAGGGGAATTTCCAAAGTAGTACGTGTGATTTGAGGTCACCTCAGTTCAGTTATCAACATCATATTAAACATTATCAACTGCTGGTGCAGCCAATCATGTGCCAGTAAGATCCCTGTGGTGCAGGACTGTCTCCCAATTACTTCAGCCCCCATATTCCACAGTTGTTAAGAAACAAAATACTGGGCAGTGTGAAGCTAATGCAACATTTATAATAGGATTTTGTAGTTTTATCATATTTTTGATTATAATCAAAATTTGATAATATATAAAACTTTCCAGTGTTCTTCTACTGGTCCCATAATGGGTGCACAAAATGACCCAGTGTATAGATCGACCTTTGCCACAATTGTGAGAGTGACTAAACACTCACAAATTATGTTTTCAGTTATTATTTTATGTGTCCATTTAATATTTTGTTTGCTGTTTTAAAACGTTTCCTATACTATTTGTACTGACACAGATGACAATACATTTAAAATCTGGTTACTCTGTGGTCTTCACTAAAGTAGAACAGATGAATAAAATCATCCTATTTTCTAGTCAGGAGTATCGGTTCTGTTTACTATATTATTATTATTCATTCTTATAGCCAGGTCCCAAGCTCATGAGTCAGAGAGGAAGACAGGAAGCTGTATTAAAACTTGAGAACAATGTAAAACAAAGTGCAACACTTTCACTTTCCCCCTCTTGCTTGCATCTGTTCAGGAAGAGTGGACTATTTATAGTAGCTGGTAACCTTGATTATGAACCGCAATGATGGTCCATACCATCATTACAGGAGTGATCATCCCTGCACATAACCTTACTAAACTATAGTGCATTATACCATAAAAAATAAAACGATAGAAAAGGTGGCTTATGAATGTTATAGGGTAGGCCTAGTTCTAACATATATTTTGGCACTATAGTCATTAATGTCACAAATAAAAGTCTTTAAACTTTCAGTTTATAATTCGCTGATGCATTTCAGCAGGTCACGCATACTTATTCATTATCTGTCCTTTTTGTTTGTTTGTTTGTTTTTTACACATCCCGTATAGAGAGCCCATGACGTGCTGAAAATTATGTCCATGAACTAAGAAACTGATCACTTTTTATGATTCGTTCCTTTGTATTAATTAAAACGTGTTTAAATAATATTTAAACCATGTTTGCATGTTAACGGCTGCTATTGCAGCCATTTAAATAGTTGTTTTGTTTTTAATGGCAAAGTCATCTTTCCTTTCGTTTAGATTGTATGAAAGCAAGTAAAGAATGCTCCTGTTAAAATCCCTGAAGTTGTCAATTAATGAAGCTCTTTTTCCATCATGTGTGCACTTTGTTGATTAGCCTATAATGAGAGAACTTGAGTTTAAACGTGAGAGCATTTGATTAATCTATAGGCTAATCTATAGGCATTATAAGCTAACAACTGAAAACTCATCTTTTTCGACACTACTTGACTTCATCCTAAACTTAAAAAAAAAAAAAAAACTTTATCTTTCTCTCTATTTATTCCTTCCCTTGCTAGCTTGTATTTATTTTAACAATGCCTGAGACATGTTGTTACGAGCACTTCCACTGTCTGATTGCCTCTTCAAGATGAATCACTTATGTATTCCCCTCTTGTAAGTCGCTTTGGATAAAAGCGTCTGCAAAATGACTATAGGCCTAAATAATCGGAACGAAATTATACAGTGCCTCACGTTTTACTAAAATAAAGGAAAGTATCAAATACACAATAATTTCTTAATTCATGGAGAGATATCTTTTTCCCACGTAGGCTAGTTCTCTGTCAAAATGAAGGACAGTTAAGAATAACACAGCATGTGCGTGACAAAAGTGCATGCTGTTTTATTAAATGAATTTTAAAATATAAATTAAAAATGTATTTTATGACAAATATTAAGTAGGCTAATGTGAGAATATTGACATTTAGCATATAAATCCATGTAGCATGAACTAGGCTAGCACTTTTAATGTTCCAAATGGTATAAACTTAAAAATACGTTCACACTGTGAGACATAGAGTCACACTTACAAGAAATCAAGTGCTAGTTTCTTTATTATTATTCTTTTTTTTTTTTTACTCCGTGGTGGAAATTGTCCATGTTTGCCAGCACGTCACGACAAAATAAAATAAAATTTCTTTTAAATAAAAGTTGCGCTGTTTTGTATTTGATCTTAATCTATTTTTACCGTGTGTTGAATTGTCTTCTGGAAATTCCCCCTGACGACGTCTGAGGCAGGAAAACCGACCTGGCCCCCCCAACAAGCACACCATGAAGAGCAGTAACGTTATCTGGTTCTGGTGAAATATCAGCATCGTAGCCTTGCAGACACTTATTACAAGACTAATAAACTCCAGGGATTAAGTGTGTTTGATTAAAGGGATAGTTCACTTTGAAATTAAAATTTGATATCTATCAGCTTACCCCAAGGGCATCCAAGATGTAGGTGTCTTTTTTTCTTCAGT
>JAFVLL020042750.1:0-27093 GCA_021397915.2 Tor tambroides
AAAATCATTCCTCAGAACTTCATTTTATCTCCGGACACCAGAAGGATAACATCATAGCTCATCCACGGATGACGTAGGAGTTTCACGCTTGCCTGATTTCCGCATCTGAAACGCGTTATGAGATCAAAGGTCACATATGGATATTATTAATATTTGTTATGAGGTCAAAAGGTCAAAGCCATTAATCTTCTTGACACAAGCTGCCGGTTATTACTCTCTAATAAATGCATATTATAAGAAAATGAAAGTGTTTTCTGACCTTGCATGCATGTCAACCTGTTGTTGGGGACTCCCAAAACCAAAATATGAACCTTTAATAACCCATAATAGGGGCACTTTAAAATGTATTACTTCAAACTTTTGAACACATAAAAAGTATGCACAAAGTTGTATTTACCAGTGAGAAACTGATTTTTTTTGTACAGTTCTGTATTTTTAAATAATAGTAAAGCAATAGTAATATTTTTACATTTTTAATTTTTAATTGTTTTAAGTACAGCAGAAATGGGAGCTTGTCCATTGTATTTCTAGTTTTCTAGAGTTTTTCAGTTGCCTGTTTCTGTCATTTCCACAAAACCACATTGCAGTTTAGAAAGAGTAACCCTGTTCCCTTCAGCCGTGGGTAAATTTAGTAGCAGTTTTATAATTAGTGCTAATATCATTAGGCAATTTAGTTTCTGAGGCTAAGCCCCCACTGTTGGTTTAAGAGGACAATCCCTGTGCGGCCTGCTAGAGGAGACATCCAAAGACTTGCTATTGTAACTGCCATCTTATATCATTCATGACTTTCATGATATAGCTTTAATGTAGTTAATTATGCTATTACAGCAGCTTTAATGCAGGTAAGTACATCTCTCTCAACATCAGCTTTGATCATCCAAGATCATTGGAGACGTTCTTCTCGGGGCAGGAGACGTCACAAATCGTTATAAATGAAACGTTGTGGAAACCGCAAGACTGACGGTTTAGCAAGTGTATCTGCTGAGGCAGGTCTTCATCGAAAGATAAACTGGGGAGCTGATAAAGTGGAAATTATTTAATAAAAGGAACTTTAATTGGTTGCTTATATTCAATACTGATTGGATGAAATCTACAGGTGCCGTTGCAATCGTTTCAGACTTCATTCATCGTGCACGTGTGTGTGCATCAGTTGTGGGTCAGACAAAATTGTGGGAAAGCATTATCTGATCTAATTTCCCTTCAGAACAAAACAACATCCAATCATCTCAGCGGGTAGGAGGCAGAATTACACACAAACCCACTTGCACTAATGCGTGAGTCTCCTAGTGCTGAGCGAGAAGGTCTAAGATATCAGTACTTATGCAGCACTTCTTGTGGAAAAAACAGGAAGTTCTCTGGCAAAGAGGAAGGGATCCTGATGACTGCTATTGACTGGAGCGTATCAGAGCACAGCGAATGTGGTATAAGTTTACCTACAGACTACGGTTTAATCCTGTATGACTAATAGGTTTATTGTTACAACAGATACATGACGAGGCATTACAATGGATGGTGATCTGAAAGAGGATTTCACCCGAGATTACTCTTTGTATGTCCTCTAACATCATTACGAGTAGTCATTTTCAAACACTGATGCTAATGGTACTAACTGCTAGTTCCACACAACTGATTCAAACACACTACATACAAGGTTGTAGTGAGGCTGATTCATTTGTCTACAGCCTCAAATGACAAAATCTTCAGGAAATTCTTGGGATTAAAGTTCTGGTCAATAACTCAATAATTATTTTAATGTTATGTCCAATAATATCATATACAATTTTGAATTTATTTGATCAAAAATTCAGAAAAATATTAAATACTATTATAATTAAAAAATACAGTTTCCGATTATAATATATTTTAAAATGTAATTTAATTCTTGAGATGCAAACCTGAATTTTTCAGCATCATTACTCCAGTCTTCAGTAGCTATCTTTTCATCACCCTGTTTTAATGCACATTTTGAAGTATCACATCAGAAGTGAGTGATTTAAAATGCCAAATTTCAGAAAAAATTCCTTAATTCGCAAAAAAAGTTTTTACGCTCACTTGAGGTGATTTTTGTCTTGTGCGAAAAAGGGTTAATGCGAAAAACAGAAGATGGGAACGCATTTGCCGAATAAATTTCTCCATGCGCATCAAAAGTCTTGTGACTTTGCGTGAAGGGACAGCATAACCTGACTAACCATCGGACCCATCTTGTTGCACAGCATCTGAAATGTTGTTATAGTCATTCTAAAATGCTTGAGCAAAATCTGTCGTCAAAGTATTTTGGTATTATTGCCTCCCAGAACTGTTACACGACTGCATTTCCGAAGAGCAGGCATCCACGAAAGCAAAGATTGCATTCATTTTGTTTTGTCTGTTCACTCTGAGGCACAAGTCATTTATTATATATGAAAATTGTTAAGTGGGAGAAGCCACTGAATTTTTCTTTGTGATATTTAGTGCCAGTTTATCAGGAAGTGACGATTTTGTTCTCTTTGACTCGTCGGATGGAAATGGTGCTTATTCCTAAATGTTTTACGTGACATTCTAATTTTGCGTTAAGTTAAAATTCACAACTTTGGATGGAAACCCGGCTAGTCTCACATGATCCTTCAGAAATCATTTTAATATGCTGATTAGCTGCTAAACAAACATGTCTTATCAATACTGCAAACAGTTTTGCTGCTTAATATTTTTGTGGAAACCATGATATATTTTTTTCAGGATTTATTTATTTATTTATACATTTATTAAATTTTTTTCTAAGATTATAAATGTTTTTACTGTCGCTGTAGTATTAGTAGTACTCCTAACTTTTAAACTAGTGTATATCAACTGTTGATCAATACAGAATTAAAAAAAAAAAAAAATCACTGATATTGTCTGATAAGCAATGTCATGTCGATATATTGTGCATCCCTACTAAATTAAACTCTTTGTTACACTGCTTGTGTAACAAATTCACCACCTAGTTCACTGTAATTATACAGGTCTTTAACCAATACAATTAATTGTTCAGACAACCTCCTGATGAGTCAATTAAAACAAAGTACAGTTTTACTCATTCTGTACAATATAACAGACCAGTCTCGCTTGTGTAGAAAAAAAAAAACTCTCGCCCTTGCTAAGCGTCCATGAGATTACTGATTGAACCGGATGAGGGTTAAAAGTGTAAAAGCCTGGGCGCAGGCCTCATTAACATTAATAAGAGGGTTTTCAGTAGGAGTGAAGGAGAGATACAGAGAGGACGAGTGTAATGTACAGACCCATACGGCTAATCCTCCGGCCTAGTTAGGATGGGTTAGTTGGTGGGTGTGATGGGCCTTACTTCTAATAAATCTGTGCTAGACTCACATCTGTTTGTGACCAACACCGAGTGATCCCATGTTATCAACGCATCTCCTCTATCCCTCAGTCTCACATCTGTGCCTTTTACGACTCTTTCTAATGGATCCCTCACAAGAGCTACATCACACCAATATTAACGCAGAAAATGTGCCAAAGGTCGACGCTCGGTTCCACTTCCTAGCTTATTCGCCTCTTAATACGGCCAGCTATTTTTCCAAAAGCCCTTGCTGCTGGTGGCATACCACATATTAAAGCAATAGTTCACCCAAAAATGATCATTCTGTCTCCCATTGAATACAAAATATGATTTATTGAAGAATTTCCAGGGGGATCTTTTCCATAAAGGTGACTGGGGCTGTGTTATTCTCAAAATACGCTGACAATCACGTCCCTTGACCTTTCAGTCATGACAAAGACTTCACATAGTCAGGAATAACTTTTTATAAAGTTTTTAAGATTTTGAATAATATAAAATTATTTTACTCTACATTGTTAGTTAGTCAAGTGCATGATAATCCTCTTTTCCTCTTCTTCTGGTCATCTATGACAGCAAAAAAAAAAAAAAGGTAATTAATAATATTTATTATTTTAAAGAATGCTTGACCCCTGATTTTTTGACAGTAGAAAAATATCCATTTAAAAGGTATTCATTTACATTATTTTTTCATATGGTTCATTTAAATATCTCATTGTCATTACAATGTTTAAATGTTCATGTAAAAGATTTTCATTGATATTGATACTGATATTCATCTACTACTAATATACTACACAACTGATATTTATCCATACCAGTAGTTTGCTTTTTGAGATGATATCTGAGACAGTTATTAATTATAATTGTCTAATTTGTAATTTTTTTTAATTGTCATTGGTGTTACAACCCTTTCTTCATTTGTGAAATAATAGAATAAAATAAAGAACATAATAATAAATAACGACTTAAATTTGAAATATCATGCATGAGTTATATGAATGCGTGCATAATTATTACGCAAGTTGATATTCTGGTCATTTTTTTTTTTTTTCCAAGCACATTTTACCAATTCCAAAACAAATCAAATCAATCTTAATAACTACTATTAATTTTGTATTTAATCATTTATAGATGATATAATTGTTAACAAGGGCTGAAAGTGAAAATTACCTTATACTCAGATGTGCATAATTATTAAGCAGGTTTTCTTTTACAGGTAAAAAGTGCCAAAAAAGAGATTTTACTCACACTGAAAAGTCAAAAATTATTAAATGTCCATGAGAAATATTCAAAACTAATGCAATACAGAAATTGCGAAATTGAATCATGACCACTGAACAGCAAAATGCTCACTTTTTTTTAAATGGTGCTTTTTTTTGTCCTTTTTGGATCATAAAAGCAACACCATCCATGGTTAAAAACAGCACTACAGTCTGAACATTCTGCAGTTTTTCTTATTTTGTGTTCTATGAAAGAAAGAAACTACATGAGGGTGAGTAAATGATGCCAGAATGTTCATATTTGGGTGAACTGTTCCTTTAAGGCAAGGGTTACATTACTCAATCTCTCTTGAGGTCACACCCATGTTTGTCACCCTTTCTCTGCCGAGTGCCAATCGAACCAAGGTCACTGGGTGCCACGAACACACCTGCTTTAAATTTAGAAGAGCAAACAGGCACGGCGGTGTGCCCCTTTTAGATAGTTTATCTTATCTCCTTCCTCCAGTAGGGTGTTTTATCCACCCTCCAGTAAAAGCAGAAGGCGCTGATAGCACCGGGTCCAAATTTCAGGGGCGTTTTGGAGATTTATGGAGCAACCTTTACACGTCTTCTATGAAATGCACCCTACCCACTCCCTATAAAACAATCAGGGAGAGGTGCACAGTCCCTGCGAGAGGCTATTACACAAACACTCTTTCACACAGGCTTGAAATGCTGAGGCGGTTTGCGTTTTGTGTGTGGTGAAGTGCGCCACCTCATCATCTCTGATTGTATCCAAGAGTTCACAGCACACACACAGACAACTCATTAAAAGTAAAGCAACCTTATGATCAGGAGTCTACGATTTAATTGCCCAGAGATAACGAACATGCCTATGTGCTAAAATCACAGCAGGCTGTCATTCCTGCAAACAAAACACATTGTTAGCCATCGGTCACAGGCACAAACCTATAAGTGTAATAATTAATTCAAACCCTTGTTATTTGAGGGTGGCGTTGAGGGGTGGCAGTTAATAATTAAGCAACCTCTGGCCTTGGCTCAGTGGAAACCGTTCTCTCTCGCAGCAGATGAGGCCTTCAGTAGAGCACCCCAACACACACACAGACTACACACTCAGGCCAAGACTGAAATACTAGCATACTGTCTGCTGCAAACACCTCCGTATACTCTGTATCTACCTTACTGAGCAATGTGGAAGTAAGCTGTTTTCTTCATTAGGTTCATTAGCCGCTATAGGTAAATAAACAGAAGAATAACTAATTTCAATAAACAGCTATTTACAAACCAGTAAATAAATTAAAATTGCATGCAAACAAATAATAGTTTCCAATTTAAAGCAGCATAACAGACTGTTTGTGTACAGGTAAAATAACCAGAAGTGAACAACACCAAAAGCCTTGCACATTCAAGTTAAAAATAAGGTGGACATTTACTATTATACAATAGTATGTAAAGTGCATACTACATACTACTGTAAAACAGTAAGCATTGCAAACAACAGTATGCTACATTTTTGTCCTATAATTTCATTTACATTTGTTTACTTCAGCGAGTCCAATTATCACCTTACAATTTTTATTTTTTTAATGTATCCAAATTTTAAAAATAGGAATAAATTAAAAAGAAACAATTAAAAAATAGATATAAAATAAAATAATGTAATTTGACAGTCGACTCAAATAAGTACAGGATGAAATCATTCACATTCATTTGTTACACTGGAATTGAAAGGTCAACTGGATCCACACAGTATGCTGTGTTGTATAATGTACAGTCAAACCAAAAACTATTCAGACACCAGATATAATTTTTGATATTGTTTTTACTAGTGGGTGCAGGACAATATAGTTCATTTATGTAAGTGAGGATAGCAAAATAAAGTAAACTGTGACATATTATACCCAAAAATTCTTCATACAATGGATTACCAGTAAGTGTCATAAAAATTTGGGACCAAAAATTTAATTTGACACTTTGACCTGACCATATTTTGTTACATATCTTTCTATCAAAGTTATCTGACATTATCAAGAAGAATTAGTTTTGACACAGTTCAACTCTTGAAGTTCTTGTCATATTTTATTACCATTTTCTAAACTATAGCGAATAAACTGTGATAGTGTGAGAAATGTTGAAGGTGTTTGAATAAATTTTGGTTTGACTGTATATCTTAGTAAAATGTACAATAGTAGGTCAGTCTGGTATTCTACACATACTAAAAATTCATATACTCCAGACAGTATACATATTACATAATGCTGAAATGGTATGAGTAGTATTTTAGTATGCAATCCGAACATAGTCTGACATCCGTCCCGGGGGGACATTTATACTCTTAAAAGAGTCTATATTTATCTTGACAGGGAAAGGGAGGGATCCTCGGGAAATTTTCCAATTCCCTTCCGTCTTTTTATCTTCAAATGCATCTTTATCAGTCGCTGCCCCCACGTGCTGTCATTATGGGAGAGGGGGATGCCTGATCATGTGCGTAAAAGGGGGGGAGGAGAACACTGGTCCGTTCTTCATCCTTTTGTATGATTCATCTGAAGAGGCCTTCAGATTTTATCGGCCGGCTCCTTCCCTATTTCTCCTCTCCACGCCTCGCTATCTCGCTCCGGGTCCTCCAGATTAACTCGGCAAACATACTCATAATCAAATAGAACACATACTGGGAAATGTCATATGTTAATGGCCTTGCATTTTTAATAACATTTCCATTAGGTGTTCATGTGATTATCGCCCTTGGTCTCTCCCACAGTCTCTTTATTGCCTTGTATAGGCTCATGTTGGGGGGACACAGTCATCTTTTGACCTTCTGTTTCAAATGACTTCACGTCTGCCTATCTAAATACATGGTATGTCGTAAGACTGACAGGCTGCTTTAATGGAAATAGCTACACTCTTCAGTATGGGTGGGATATCTGTCCATAGCTGCCTGGTCAGGACGGCTGAAACAGATAAGAATCGGCGACCTGCTGAAACCAGAGAGAATGACCTGACAGCATTAATGAACCTTCTCCTCTCCTGCCTGTCATTCAAACGCAGCCGCATACTGCCGTCAACTCGGCTGACAGACACAGCGCTGCTTTATTATAGTTTCAGGAGGTCATGCTATGATTGTGTGAATGTGACCGTGTGATAGCCATGTTGACAGTAAACGTGAGGAGAACATCTGGTCAAGTTATTTATAAAAAAAAAAGTAGCAAAGGTTGTGAAAAAAAAAAATATTCAGAAAAAATGATTTTATATGATAACATATAGGTCTAAACCTTTCTACATACAGTAGACCAGCCATGAGATCTGAGGTCATTTAGCAATGGTTTTCTTAAGAATTGTTTTAATAGACAAACTGCTAATCCAGTGAAGATATATCTGAACATTTGTATATCTTAATATTTTCATCACAATTGTTGATATTGTCAACTAAAACTAAAAATATTAAAGATAACTTACAGTAATTAAAAAAAAAAAAATCTACGCTCTTAAAAAAATCTGTAAAAATAGGGCACAATGTACTGTATAATTTTGAAGGAATTTTTCCGTATTTATTTTTTTACATGTGTTTTAACAGTATTTTGAATTTTACACTGCATTGCGTTGTGCTTTAGGGTTAACAAAAACGTCTGTAAAATTAATGGATAACGTTCTTTGTAATAAGCAGCCAGTACTTTTTCTGTTATTTTGCAGATTTATTTTTTACAGTGTAACATATTTAAAATACATTTATTTCATACTAAGTTCAAATCTATTAACATATTTACTACATATACATATTGATACGTATTTATTACTACTTGTGAAAAATGCACATTTTTTAATATTAAGCTTAAAATGTCCTTTAATGTTACTATTGCAGAGGATTGTATGATCTTTGAATAATATTGGTCTTTAAATGCAAGATATTTAAAGTGTACCTGAAGTATACTTGCAATAGTTCCACTTTAGCATAATCAAATATACTTAAGTATACCTTTAGTTGGACTTCAGCACTACTTCCGCACAATTAAAGTGCATTAAGTACAAAATTAGTTAGTATTAGTAGCATACCAGTTTAGTATACTAAAAGTATAATTGCAGGTTATTTTTATTAAGTACATAAATATGTAAATGTATTTGTAGTATACATGAATGTATTTCAAATACATTTAAGTATTTAATGTTTACTAGAGATAAAATACATTTTAATAGAAAAACTTCATAAATGAAATCATAAATGTTGCCAAGGCAACTAACTGAAATAAAGAAGTTTAGGTTTAATTACTAAAATGAGCCAAAAAAAAGACTTAAAAAAATTCTTAAAACTAAATAAAAATATTTGATAAAAAATGCTGAAAATATAAATGATAATTCAAAATATTAAAACTATAATAGTATATAAATAATACTAAAATAACACCGTTTTAAACTACTACAATGACTATCAATCAATAGTTTATGTAAACTTTAAATTTATTCTTTTTACAGATTTTTAAATAAAAGTTTGTATAAAAATTTGAATTAAAAAAAATCCTTAAATAAAAGTTAGTTTATGTCAAAGCTGGTTTGTTGGACTCAAGTCTTTATTGAAGAACTTTTATTAAAGTACATACTTTTTAAAACTCCTACTGACGACATGAATGGCAAAAATCCTTCCAGAACCAAGGCCGCTACAAAAGTGGACAGTCACTGTTACGCTCTTTAGAAAAGAGCTCTTTGGAAATTCAGTCCCACATGCTCATAATCACCGTCTTCTCTCACAAAGCAACTAGACGACCATAACACTTATTTTTGTGAAGCTTCCACTGTCATGTTTCAGCCTGCTGCTTGTCTGAGTCACACACAGTGCGCTGTAAGGCTGTTTTCACACTCGATTGGACTGCTTGGTCCAAACCTAAGAGCAATTCCACCCCCTCACCCAGCTAGTCTCTTTTCAGATTGCACTTTTGGGTCTGAATTGCAGAACCAAACGAACACAAAGGACTCAACTCTGATGGAGGGCTTCAGATTTCCCATTCGAGCATCAGTGAGAGGGTTTCCCACTGGAAAACATGGATCAACTACTTGTTCTGCCTTTGATGACTGTACCTGCTGCTACTGATGTTGTTGTTGGGCATCTTTGAACTGTCTGTCTGTAAACACTGAGACAGTTCAGAGCAGATCACAGACGTCTGCTGTCTGAAGGACCAGGAGAGAAATACTGTGAACACAGAGAGCACTGGTGTGAAAAGAAAAGAGATAAGGAGAGGAGAAGAGAGGAGAGGAGGTGACAGGAGCTGTGATGATGAAGGGAGGTTAGTCTAAGAGAGAAGAGGTAAAGAGAGGGGCGATACAGCATTTAACTCTGACAGATTTGTCAATGTGTGTGTATTGTATGTGTGAGAGCATGTGTCTGATGTTCTACATCTCCTGTTGACACGCATTCCAGTGCAACTAGACGAATTATCACATGTACACACACACACACACACACACACACACACACGTTTACTCAGCTACTAAAATAGAAACCTAAGACTTCTTCTGTAGACTTTTATTGTTTTAAATGAAGATAATTCTAAATACTACAAACTAACCATTTTAACCAGTCATAATATTTTGTTCCATATTTATATTTATACACTACCAGTCAAATATTTTTGTACAGTAAAATTTGTAATGTTTTTTTTTTAAACAAGTCTCTCCTGCTCACCAAGGCTGCATTTATTTGATCTAAAGTACAGCAAAAACAGTAAAATTTTGAAATATTTTTACCATTTAAAATAAATGTTTCTATTTGAATATATTTTAAAATGTAATTTATTCCTGTGATTTCAAAGCTGAATTTTAGCATCATTACTCCAGTCACATGATCCTTCAGAAATATTCTAATATTCTGATTTGCTGCTCAAAGGATATTATTATTATTATTATTATTATTATTATTATGTTAAAAACAGTAGAATTTTTTCAGGTTTATTTGATGAATAGAATGTTCAGAAGAACAGCATTTATCTGAAATAGAAATCTTTTGTAACATTATAAATGTTTTAATCATCACTTCTGATCAATTTAAAGCATCCTTGCTAAATAAAAGTATTAATTTCTATCAGCATATTAGAATGATTTCTGAAGGATCATGTGACACTGAAGACTGGAGTAATGATGCTGAAACTTTAGGTTGACCACAGGAATAAATTATATTTTAAAATATATTCAAACAGAAAACAGTTATTTTAAATAGTAAAAATACTTCAAAATGTTACTGTTTTTGCTGTACTTTGGATCAAATAAATTCAGGCTTGGTGAGCAGAAGAGACTTCTTTAAAAACATTAAAAATCTTACTGTTCATTCACAATCATTCAGAGATTTGTGGTCAGCAAGTTTTTTTTTTGTTTTTTTTTTGTTTAAAGAAATTAAGACTTCTATTCTGCAAGGATGCATTAAATTGATCAAAAGTCAGTAAATACATTCACAAAGATTTCTATTTCAATTAAATGGTGTTCTTTTGAACTTCAAAGAATCCTGAAAAAAAGTGTCATTTTTCCCACAAAAATATTAAACAGTTTTAAACATTGAGAAAAATAAGAATTATATCTCTTGAGCTGCAAATCAATATATTAGACTGATTTCTGAAGAATCATGTTACACTAAAGACAGGAGTAGTGACTGCTGAAAATTTGGCTTTGCCATCACAGAAATAAACTGTATTTTAAAATAAATATGAACAGAAAACAGTTTTCTTAATGTAATAATATTGTACAATATTACTGTTTTTGACTACTTTTGAACAAATGCACCCTGGGGAAGACTTTCAAAACATAAAAAAAAAAAAAAAATCTTACCAACCCCAAATGTTTGAACAGTAATATACACATTGACAAATTGGTCAAATGATGGAACCATTCGAGTTCAAAATGAAGCTGATAGCATCAGCATGGACCACTGAGTGCTGGTTAAGTGTTGGCTACAAGTGCAATATTGTGATGTCGATGTCTAAAAGCCCCTAGGATAATCACACCTTTTGCTGAACATTAAATAAAAGTAGGAGCTTCACACACTTATCTAATTATTTATTTTTACACTTGACCTCTATCACTAGCCTCCAGAGGGAAAGCCACACTGTCAAAGTCACACAGTCATTTTCACATGGCCTACTTTCCCTACCACACACACTCGGCACAGGCTCTGGGCTGCGGTTGAGTTGTCCTTTGGGTTACTTTGCCACTAGGGCTGAAACAAATCCACTCATGTAATGACAAAGGTCATTCAAATCCATCGGAGCTCTAATAGCAGGTCTGAATCACTCAAGCTTTAGCTCTCCTGAGCTTCAGCTTATGACCAGATCCTCTGATGACATCCAAGAAACCTGTCACTACGGGAAAAGGTTTACTATGACCTGATTATGCATTAAAAACACAAAAAGGCTTTAATGTAGAGATTAAGAATGTGAATTTTTCATTTTTGACACTTTTTGGTAAATGAGACAATGAATGCATGAATTAAACAAGGCTTATTAAGGTCATGTTTCACCTCAATTTTAAAGGAAAAAAAAGAAATTACATTTTGTTAAAAGAAAATGAATAACATTATTTTCATGACAATTAAGCACTTTTCCCATTCAATTCAATTCCTATTATATCAAAGCTCTCTCTTTCTCTCTCCATATACATAGATTTTTTTTTACATCCTGCTTGCCTTTAAATAGTATATAAATATATTGCATTACAGTCATTTTATTTAAAAAAAATAAAATAAAAGTATTACAATAAAGATAATCACTATTTGGAATAATGACAATTTTGAGGGGAAATCAAATATACCTTGATTTAAAATAATACATATTTTTATTCATTTTTAGACTAAAATAAATAAGAAAAATAAAAAAAAATTAAAAAAAATAAATAAATAGATTTAGAGGTGAAAAATGACCTGGACGTTTTGTTGTTGTTGCTGTTGTTGAGATTAAGACAAAATGCATGCTAAATTGAACTTGCATTTCCCCCATGACCACGTCTGGTGCATTGCATTTGCACTAAACAAGAGGCAATGGCTCTGACTAATAATGCCTTTTTAATGCACACTAGCTAGGTAAGGATATGAATCACTTGTTCACATTTATTAAATACTAGTAAAAGCACATAATTCACTGCTGCAGGGCTCTAAAGTAAAGTGCAGGTATAACGCAGTGGCTCAGCTTTATTATGCACCACAGCAGGGATCTGATGAGCCTTTCCAGGCCAATCACAGGGTGCAGTGATGTACAGGGGTAGCGCGGTGCTTTGGGGCAGACCGTGACCTTGACAGCATCTGTTCGGAGAACATGGCTCCACTGCACTGAGCTCCATTATCTCAAGCAGCATATTCAGCACTACATGTGTGTTTGTCCCTCATACTGAGGTGTTAAGTAAATTCTCTCCATCCCGCAGTTCCTAATGTACACCTCAACCATCCCCCCGACTGTCTTCTCTTCCTGTCTTTTTCCTCTCTGGCCTCAGGCTCTTGGTCTCGGGCACCAAGGTCACTGCCACAGTGTCAAAACTGACACTTCATATCCCTGATCACACGAAACCCAGACATGAAACATCTATATACACTCACTCATACATACTGAGTAAAGTCTTCTTTTAACAACTAAACTAAGATATGAATGTAAAATCGAAATGTAAACCGCCAAGCTGGGTTGAGATTAGCAGCAGGAGTAATTGCGCATTTAGACACTGATTAACTTTTACAAGAGGTCAAACGGGTACAAGGAAAAAAAAAAAAAAAGAGAAAGACGACAACACCTAATACATGGCCACCTCCTAGAAGAAACTTTCTGCAAATACATAAGATCACATCTGACCGTGTCTCCTCATGTTCAGGCAAACTGAAATCACTTTGAGGTGACGAAGGTTGTTCTTTGTGGACGAACATTTCACTTTCAAGAGCAACTCTAATCAGTCAGAGAGAGCCGTCTTGATTACCTGACCTCTTTTTTCTCTTTTATCTCTTTTTCCATCTCCCTTCCTCCATCATCATCATCATCTCTATACATTCTTGTCAGATTCCTGCTGATAGAGGGGTTGAGGGGGTCTTTCTCATCTGATGGCCCTCAGAGAGCGCTATGCCCACGCCTGGCCTAAAGTTTGACATTTATGTAGTTTGTGGACTCATTTATCCAAAGCAGCTTATATCACATTCAAATTATACATTTCATAACTAAATAAGCTACATCACGGCGTAGTTTAAAATCATGGAGATCCTTAGAGTTTGCAACAAAGCTGTTGCAAGAAGCCAAACAGTATTCTACAATCTCAAAAAATCTAAATAATTTTTAAATCAATTTATTTAAAACATCATAAATTCCATAATCAGGTATTTTAGTTCCCCTCACTCCAATTCCTTTAAATCGAATGGTATTTAAAACAGAACAGGAATTAAAAAACAATTACAGTGGCATTCATTGTAAGCAGCATTTATTATAAACACCAAACCTAAACTAATTTAATTAAAGTGAAACTGAACATACCAATGTGTGGGGAAAGCGCTGTACAAATAATCTTGGGCTCATGTAAACTTCAGTATAGAAAAATTACAAATTACAAAAATTGCACAGAAAAACAAATATTTCAAATTATTTCATACTTTTTTCTATTATAGTTCATTGAACAACTACAATTCTGTCGTGTCATTCCAAACCTTCATGACCTTCTGTTCTTCTGCAGAACACAAAAGATGATATTTTCCAAAAAAAATTAAAATAATGTTCACATAATGAAAGTCAACTGGACTGAAACATTTTTCAATTTTTTTTTTTTTTTTTTTTTTGTGTTCCACAGGAGAAAGTAAGTCATGCACTTTTAGAATGACACAACGTTAAATAATGATAACATTTTTCATTTTTGGGTGAACTATCCCTTTAAGAACCAGAGCATTATTCAGTTACACTTTATTTTAAGGTGTCTTTCTTACAGTGTAATTCTACATTTAAGTACTGAGTAATATTAATTAACTACATGTACTTACTATATGGTTAGGGTTTAACTTAGGGTTACTTGCATGTAATTATGCATAATTTATTGTTATTACTATAGTAAGTAGATGTAACATGTAACAAGAACACCTTAAAATAAAGTGTTACCCATTATTCTACTACAAAATACAGGGTATGTCAAATCCTATTTCAAACCAATGTATTTCTGATAGGAATTCATTGATCCTCTGCGAACACAGCCTTTGCTTGTCATGGCTGAAGGAGCAAGAAAAGGTGGGTGCTGGGATAGTCACTATGGGACACGGTCGAGTTTGTGATTCAGTAGCTCATTTGCATCTGTGGGTGTGTGTCCACATCTGTATGCAGCCTATATATTTATTAGAAGCATCTGAAAAGAAAACTGCATGTATGTTTTTCAAAAGCAGCTTTCTGTATTGAAGATTTCAGACTGCCTTCAACACAGAAAGATTACAGCTATACTTCTACCATAGATGAAGAGAGAGGGAGGAAGGGAAAAAACACTCTCCGCTTTCTCATCATTATCTAAATGCAGAGCTCTCTGGGTTGCTAATGTCACCCACAGACAGAGAAGCTGCTGGAGGAACTACTGACTTTAAAGTCGTGGAGAAGCTTCCTCTGACCTCCCTGCAGTTCATCCAATGATTTTAATTCTTCATTTATTCAGGCTCAATTGCGGCTGAAGCTTTCGTGCTTCAAAGAAACGAGCAAAGGCCTCTTAAAGAAGTTCATATGTCTCATATGACACTTCTGAAGTCATACGATAACAGACCAAATTTTTTAAAGTCGTTCATTGATAAAATTGAGTCTGTGAGTCAAGAACTTAAGAATTGAGTCTGATTTATAAATTAATCATCCAGAATGGTTTTGTGAAGCAAATGATCTAAATATGTTCAAAAGCTCTGACTTAAAAGAACAAATGTTCATAAATCCAACACACATCACTACTTCTCTCAAGAACGTGCCAAGGACAGCTTTGTTGGACGCATTTTCAGTCAATAATAAAGCCTCTGTCCCCATTCATTGTAACTGCATGGAAAAATAAAGACCAGCACAGTCTCCAGAATACCTCTTTTGTTTTTCATGGAAGAGAATACAGAAACGATATGAATGTGAATAAATGATGACGAATAAACAATTTTCAGCTAAATAATGATTTAGAATAAATGATTTCCTTTAACCATCTAAAAACACATCCACACCACTCCATATCTTCAGAGCTCTCTTTCTATCGCTTTTTTCCTCCTTATCTCATCTTCATCTGTCTATAAATTTTTCTCTTTGTCCATATCCTTCTCTTTCCTTGAAAGCAGCAGGGAGGAGGCCACTCGATCACAATCGATACCTACATCTCTTCTCGCCTCATTCTGGCTATTCCACCGCTCTCAAAAAACGTGTGTAAAAGAACACACACACACACACACACACTCAGCACCACTGCTATAAACCAGTTTAAAATCAGTTACAAATAAATCAGTTTTTTGCTTTATTTTCATCATTATCTCTATTATAAATATAATGTATATATAAAAAATATATAAAATATATAAGTGTATATAAAATAATATATTATTACTCATTTTAAATTTAAAATAAATAAAATTTGGGATCAGTATGATTTTTTGAAAGAAATTAACATTTATTCAGAAGCGATGCATTAAATTTGATCAAAAGTGACAGTAAAGACATTTATATTGTTACAAAAGATTTCTGTTTCAATTCTTAAACTTTCTATTAATCAAAGGATCATGAAAAAAGCATCACGGTTTTCACAAAAATATTAAGCAGCACAACCGTTTTTAAAATTGATAATACAATGCGTTTCTTGAGCTCCAAATCATCATATTAGAATGATTTCTGAAGGATCATGTGACACTAAAGACTGAAGTAACGAGGCTGAAAATTCAGCTTTGCCATTACAGGAAAAAATGACACTTTAAAATTTATATTTAAATAGAAAACAGCTATATTAAATTGCAATAATATTTCACAATATTACTGTTTTACAGTATTATTAATAAAATAAACACAGCCTTGGTGAGCATAATAAACGTCTTTCAAAAACATACTGACCCCAAACTGTTGAGCAGTAGTGTATAAAGCTATACAGATATCAATATAAATATAACTTTTTTCTTTTTATTGTTTGTCACAGTATTTTTCTTATTGCAATTTTTGTATACAAAAAAAAAATGCCTCACTAAACATAACTAGATTTATGCTTTTATAAATGACAAATATTACTTTTATTTATGAATTTAAGTAAAAAATCCTGCATTTAGTGGTGAAGAAAAATTGCATTGTTTAGATTTGATTACTGGAAAACAAGAGAAAAATACTAATTAAGGAAATGACTTTGTGCGCACATGCATTTCATTTCAGACTCTAGAGTAATCAGAGGGTTCAAACCCTCTATTAAGATGCAAATGAGCATACAGTGTCTCTTACCGTCCTCTTCCTTGTGTGTGTTTTGCGGGCTGTGCATCCTATCTGCGCTGGAGGGGTCGTTCAGGTCAGACAGCGCGGCGTGACGTTCAGCTGATATCCATGTGGGGTCACTCATATCAAACTCCTCACTACTCACTGAACAGTCATCCTGAAGAGAGAGAGCCAGAGAGATGTAAGTCCGACAGCTGAGGCAGGATTGCTCATATCGGCACCACGTCTGTGCGTGTGCGCAAAACTAGAATAGATGTGAAAGTCAGATTGGGCCGTGATGTTGGCAGGCAAACAGGCCCATGAGGAGGGCTGTCAGAGAGAGCAGTCACCCCCTGCTGAGTGACAGCATCACTCATATACACACACACAGGCGCAGCGGCCCACCAAAATTACAACTGAGCCCCAAAGCACAGTGCAGAAGTGTTGAAAAAGAAAGTAGAGTATACTGAAGGCATAAACATGGTCAAAAATGATTTATTACTGAAAAACTCACATTCTGACTGCCCTAAAACCTGATTCAATTAAGGCATTAAGGTTTTTTGCCTTTGTGACTGCTTTGAAAATCAATCAATCAATGAACATGAATCATTTTGTAATTAAAGAAATATTTATCAGCTAATATTTGATTCACATGTGTGAACAATGGTTTGCACTGCTGTATATAAGGTTACATAAATACATGATTTATCTGCTGATAAACATGCATGAAATGTCTAAACACAAATAAAACCACTGAAACATTTTCCAAGGTATGCATCTAAAATGAACTGATATTTTATAAGCGGACATTGAACTACAGAACAGTATTCATACTATTCCTATCATGGACATGAATTAAAAGTAAAAACCAAGGTTATGAAAGGTTGTTCAAATTAAGAAAATGTTCAAAATTTTGGGGTCAGTGAGTACCCAAAAAAAAACTTTTATTCAGCAAGGCTGCATTAAAATGTATCAAAAGTGACAGTAAAGACATTTTACATGGTTGGACAAAAATCTATTTTAAATAAATGATGGAATCCCAATTCATCAAAAAAATAATAGGAAATGTTTTCTGAGCAACAAATCAGCATATTAATGATTTCTGAAAGATCATGTGACACTGAAGACTGGAGTGATGATGCTTAAAATTCAGCTTTGCCTTCACAGAAAAATACATTAAAATTTATTCAAATAGAGAACACATATTTTCAAATTGTAAAATATCCCACAAGATTACGTCTTTTACAGTATTTTTGATCAAATAAATGCAGCCTTGGTTAACTTGGTTAGAGACTTTCAAACCTCTCAAACAGATTAAAAAAAAACTTACTGACCAAAACTATTGAACAGTAGTGTTAAGTGTCCATAGATTATTATATATATATATTTTTTATAAAATATATTCCCATTCAATTGATCTATTTCTGAAAATTAACAATTTGTTCTGTCTACACAAGCAATTCCTTCTGTTTCATAATAAGTCTCTTCAAATGAATGATTGTTTTCCTGAGTAAATCCATTTTCTCCATTCAATATATTAAACTCACAGCAGTCAGTGGTGAGGATGCCTGTATAAATATGTGAATCAAATAAATCACAGCATCCTGTTTTTCGCCACATTTGACAGCATCATTTCCTCAAGTTTGGATGACACTTCAAGTACATTTGTAATGTTAATGGAATGGAAAATTCATAGAAAAACAGTCAAAAGAATCTTTCAGAGAGAGTCTAAAGTTGTCCTATTCAGAATTTCTTTTCCAAAAAGAAAAAGAAATCTTAAATGACACAAATGTATTATTGTAAACATAATGACTATGTAATGATGGCTATTAAACTTAATTTGTTCCCTTGACTTATTAAATTGCTCCTCAATTTCAAACTTGTTCAGTTTGATAGCATCATGCAGAGCCCTTCCACCTCTGGAGTACAGCCATCATCCCATTTTAATCACATAACAACCTATATCCTCAAATGAATGTCTCTAAATAATCTCAAGAGCTCCGGTGGTCCTGTTCGGTAGTTACAGTCTGGAACATGTGTTCATTATCAACATGAGCATCTCAAACTGGCTCGATTGGCTGTACACACTGTGCTGGGTTTGTAAAGCAATCAAATACCTGTGCATAATGTGCTGGATGGAAGAGGATGATTTATTAGACAAGCGAAAGTAAAAGCCGCCCCAGGGACAGCGGGTGAGGACCCATCTGCTCATGCCTGTTGTTGAAGGGAAACCCTGCCACCCTGCCACCCTGCCGCACAGCACGGCCTCTGTTTAAACAGACGCATCCCCCCCCCAGAGCTGCCAATCACACAATACCTCCCACCACCAGCCCAGCGCCAGCTCTGATTGGTTAAGGCGTTTTACATGCAAATTTGACAGTGCATTATTGATGGGAGAAAGTTGTCTGCCCTGCTGTTCCCTTAAAGGAGTTTTAGCTGTTCTTCTATGCTAGTTTAATGAGCAAAGGTTATTTTGGACAAGACTACCTTTTTGGGATAGTAGTTTTGGGGTAAAAACTTTGAGGTCAATAGAATTTTTGGTAACACTTTATTTTAAGGTGTCCTTGTTACACGTTACATGTACTTACTATTATAATAACAATAAATTATGCATAATTACATGCAAGTAACCCTAAGCCAAACCCTAATCCTAACCGTAACCATATAGTAAGTACATGTAGTTAATTAATATTACTCATTAAATGTACAATTACACCGTAACAAGGACACCTTTTTTAATAAATGCTGTTTTTTCCATTCTATTTAAAAAAGAATCATGAAAAAATATGGTTTCTAAATTAGCATATTAGAATGATTTCTGAAGGATCATGTGATACTGAAGACTTATAATTGCTAATAAAAAAAAATAATAATAAAAATCAGCGTTTATCATCACAGTAATAAATTACATTTTGAAAGCTATTAAAATAGCTAAAAAAACAGTTATTGTAATTTGTAACAATAATAATTACACAATATTACTGTATTGACTGTAATTTTGATCAAATAAATGCAGGTTTGGTATGCATAAGTGACGTCTTTCTTTTTGTTCAACTATATCAATGTATATGAATGCTTTTACATTTTTTTCTTCCAAGAAAAAAAAAAATGATGCAAAATATTACTGATTTGCAATTTCAATGCATTTTTATTGCTGCTTTTAAGATTTTACAAGTCATCTTTCAACTTTGTTATTATGTTATCCAGCTTTATAACAGTATCTTTGACAAATCAGCAGAATTTGCATCACAAAAAAAACAAAAACAAATTTGAATATTTTACGGCATAAAAATGGATGTGCAAGATCAACAAAGGATTTTCAGTGTCAGCGCAGCACTGGTCCGAAAGGGCAAGTGAATGTTCTTTTTCAAGTGGTTGTTAGTGACGCTGACTCCAGGCCAACAGGTCATCCTTACTGTTGAACCCTACACTGACTTTGATAATCAACATTTGAATAATACATCCTACAAATACAGCAATCGGATACATGTTTATTTATAAATAAGCTCCCGGAGATCAAGAACGATGCCCAGGGGTCAGCAGAAGTCAGTAGGGTCAGCTGATGGGAACAGACAGCAGAGGGAGGGGTCAAAGACACCTTTTAAAGGTCATAAGTAGATGCGCTGTAGCTCAAACCATCAGGTAGACAACAAAGAGGATCGCACTTAAAGCGGCCACACACCCGTCCCACCCCCCAAACCCTGCGTAATGTATTCTGCCGCATTTTCATTCCCATGCTGAAGTCACAGAACTGACAATCCAGCACCTCCTTAATCATCTTCCAATAGGACATCAAACAGGAGCCTCTATTAATCTGACATTTAACTCCTTTTCAATTATAATCTTATAAAATCGCATTTAACCGCTTCAGGCCCGCGATCAGCGCCGCACAGCTAATCCAATTTAGAACAATGCAGGTCATCAGCGGCCAAATCTCTCCGACTCCATCTCGCAGCACCCCTACGGCTCAATTCTGATGGTCTTTTATTAGTTTTTACTGTTTATTAATGATCATGCTTATGGTCTCCTCTCATCTGCATGCAGGTGACATTCCGCTCTCTCTCTCTCTCTCTGACAAATTGCTGCCTATGCAGATAAAGAGAGCAGGGACAGCCTGGCATTTTCCCCCTTCACGAAACATCCCAGCTCCTCCGTGTCTTTAATGAGAATAACAGCTAGAAATGAGTCCGATCACCTAGTTTCTTTCATTTGTGGAGGGTCTGAGTGGCTCTGTGGGCTGTGCATGTGTGTTTCAGGGTTTCTTTTGTCTGAGAGCTGTGTGTGCGTTCACAAAACACAAAGAGCAGACGTCCTTGGGAGACGGTCTCTTTTCAGCCAGGGCTGGGCGTTACCTTTGTCCTGTCTCGCATTTTCATTTAGTTGATTAACTTTGCTTTCATAATAATACGCTTTTGGGTGGGTGAGAATGAAAGGAGCCTTTTATCGCTTTAACTGATTTACGTTCGCACGACTTGAACCTCCGAGCCAGGAGTGCGGACATTTGTAGAGTGACTTTATTAGCGAGGTTAGCCTTTTAGCCACCCTGCGTATATCGAGCTGTAAATTGTCTAAATTGAGATGTGAAGGGGGTAAAGTCTTTAAAAAAACATTAACTTCAGGAGCAAGTCTATTTTTAATGGCGTGCCGAGGGGAGTCGGACTACCTGGGCGTTCTTCTGCCTTCAGGTCTGAAGTTCACCGAATGGTCTTGGGAGAAAAAAAAAACAGATAGCATATTAATATATGGGTTCCTCACGTAAATACACATGCACGCCTAATGTACCTTCAATGATTGATGCCTACCTTCAGAGGCACGCCGTGCTGTTTTGTCAAGCACAGAGGCACTAAAATATGAATACAAATGAATGTCTTTTTCTGAGACAGTTTAAAGAATGCATGAGAATGCTGGTGCAACATTTGCTTTCCTGAGCTTGTAAAGAGATTGGCCCCTTCTGCCTGCACTGAGGATCTTCTAGGCTGTTTTTTGGTACCAGGGCCATTTAAAGCTAATCCAGTTAGCAAGCCAACCCTTCCTGTCCGAGTCTTTATCGTTTCCTTCTCATATGGGCAAATCAGCTGCTGGTGTCATTGTGAGAAGCTCAATGCTGTGGAAATGTAACCCTTGGGTTTATGTTGGCAAGTCCAAAACAATTAACCCGATAAACGGCTTTTGCATCGTAGATACTGTAAAAAAAAAAAAAAATTCAATGAAACTCTTGCGAAATGCCTTTAATATCAATATAACTGGGTTTGGACTTTTCACAGGGCTTTTTCTATGATGAATCATTCAGCAAAGGAAAAAGTGAATGTAGCATCAACCAAAGAGTGAGACGGTCATGGTTTTTTCTTGAGCATAAATGATTGATTATGTGACTATGTGATTGTTTTGCATGTACGGCTGGAATAAGTGATAGTTTTCCGTGTTTCGTCTTATTCAATCTGCAATTAGTTCCCCTCCTTTTTCCATCTTCCGTCTCTTTCTACCCCTATTTAGCAAGACAAGGACAACGACATGGCTCCAAACGCAAAAAGAAATAAATTTAAAGACTTAAAAAATAAATAAATAAAAGGAGGAATGCTAAGCATATATATATATATATATATATATATATATATATATGCGCTGCCATGGAAACTGATCAAGATCTGCAATACTAAAACTGATTTAGAGAGAGGAAAAAAACAGATACACATGTCTGGAGAGAAATGTATGCATGTTCTAAAAAGAAACATTTATCTTTTTTTTTTTAAAATGAACAGATATATATTTTGGGTTTGGATTTATGAGTGTTCTATAATAATAATAATAATAATAATTATTATTATTATTATTATTAAAATGACAACTTATCTAAAAAACATACTATTATAGTCTAAACACAATTTTCTGTGTTGTCTTATAATAATAATAATAATTCAAACTTTTATCACTTTTATTTTTTCTCCTTTTTAATTTTTTAATACAAATCTCTAGCTTGAAAGATTCATAAGTGCATGCTATTTCAGTTTTTTCTTTTTTCTCAGTAACTAGCAAAAATGACAAGAAACACTTTACACCTTTACACCATCAAATCAATTCCTGATGGATAAATTCGACTCCCCTCTGACATGTTTTCTAATTGAATATGCCTTTTTACTCAAATAACAGCAAAATATTTTTCAACTCTTATTTGACATTATGGTAGCAACAGGAAGTGTTATTCGCATACAGAAATCATAACAGCACATTCAGAGCTCAGGAGCCAAATTCTCACACATCCACCACATACAAGGTCAGAGGATCTATCTGGGCCCTCGGAAGAACACTGCCAGCTGTCCATCACATCGAAGCCTTTATTTCTCACGTTTAACAGATGTCTGAGCACATTACATGAGCTTTCTGTCTTTGACCGCCTTCCCTCCGTCCGCTGGAATCAATAGCTTCCTAAGGAAGCACACTGTATCATTTCAACACAGAAAGGTGAGTGTATTGATAAGAGTGCCGTTACTCTACTAAGGCATGCCAGCCTGCACGCTTATACAGAGATCCATTTGCCCTCAAACACATACAAAAACACACATTGTGAGGTCCAATGAGGATTAACATCTTGCAGACCGTGAGCTTCCACTGCAGAATATTGATCGAGCAGGAAAACTGGCCATGAAAAGGGAAAATACCAGCACTGACACACAAGGTATACATACATAATCGTGGCAAAACACACTTGGTGAGCGCTCATCCAAAGCACGCTATAAAGGAAAGGGTGGATTTTGAAAAAAGTGTGTGTGCAGATGTGATCGTATCACTGGAAGGACAAACAGACAGCTTGATATCAGTGTCTGTTTGTGATATTACACCCCAGTGTCAGCCGCAGGCTAAAAAACATAAAGCATTCTGTTACATGAAGACGGGCTATGATCAATGATTCTGACCGGACCTTCATTGATCCAGAGGCGAGGGGAGGGGAGCTATTTCTGCCTGCCGATGCCACCTTTCCCTCTCTGAAGAGCAGCGAAACCAAATCTGCACACTCGGTTACCACCCCTGCCCATTATTCTACGCAAGGCCCTGAACAAAAGCCAAAAATGAGAAAGACACAAGACCGTCTCTCTGAGGTATCACTCATCTATCAGTCTGCACAAGCTTTAAAGGTGAAGTGTGTAATTTCTTCGATGTTTAAATCCTGTTGTTTGGTAAAATCACTGCCTTTGTTCTGTGGAACACAAAAAAATATCTGGACACTGGATATACAGTAAGTGAATGAGGGCCAGGACTGTCAAGCTTAAAAAAAGACACACGGACACCACATGACTTGTGCACTGTTACATTTCTTTAATCAAATAAATTATATTTAATATTTTTATTTACTTTTTAAACAAATATTTCTATTTTCTTTTATAATTTAATATATTAACGTTGTCAATCAATTAAAAATAAATAATCATTCATTTTTCTATAATTAAAATAATTAAAACTTGCAGTCGATATATTTTCACATTTAATCTCCAAATTACTGAAACAAAATCAAGAAGGTATATTTTAAATATTTGTTTAATGCCATCTGTTTACTAGGGTAATATACGCAAGCATCACCGATACTAATACTGACGCTGATGCCTCTTCAACATTTTCAACATTACAGTAAAATTTGTGGCATCATTTAATACAAATAAACTGTTACTTAACTTTTAGCTAGACTTAAAATTTAAAAAAAAAAGTTAAATCTTCAAATAAACCCATTATAAAAAGAAATGTAGCAACATTTAGCATAATTTAATATAGTCTATATACAGGGCTGGGGAGTAACGAAATACATGTAACGTCGTTACGTATTTAAAATACAAAATATGAGTAACTGTATTTTGTTATAGTTACATTTTAAATGGGTGGTAATCAAATTACAGTTACATCCGAAAAGTATTACCAAAGTGATTACTTTTTAATGTCATTTATTTATTTTAATATTAACGTAAAACGATGGGAAATTTGAACCATGAGGCAACTGGTGATACCCTGACTCGCGTGCAGCCTGCAAACAGCAGACTATAGTGACGACTCACTAAAATGCAAGAGAAAATCAGAAAGCCAAGCGCGTAATTGTCATGGAAATAAAAGGACTATTTTACTTATAAATGTGAAAAACATCACAGTAGGCTATGCATTTTTTGTTTACCTGCAACAAAACGTCTCTCGGCTTCAAAGGAACATCTAACCTTGAAAAAGCATCTTAAAGTAAGTTGTTCTCAGTCTCAGGTTTTTACGAGTTCTTGTTTTTCTATATTTATGTAGCCTATAGTTAAGCAATATCAGTCGAGGAAGAAGAATTGTTTAGCCGAATATTAGCGCGATTGCAAATGCGATGCTGATTTTATGCAATTCATAACAAAAAGTTCATATTTAGTGACTTATTAAAAGAACAGTGTTGTCTGATTTGCTCTATAGCGCAAACAAAAATAGTTCCATACAACCGCTGGTCTAAGCGCAAAAATTGTTTGGGATTGACATCATTAGAAAATACGCCTATTTGAGACACGTGGTGAAAAGATTTGAGTTTGAATCCGCCTTATGCCGTACTCATTCAACTCCCGTTCTTCTCCCTTTTCTCATCACATATCTGCCACTGTTTGCAATAAGTATTAATAGCATCTAATTACAATCACTTGTTGCAAAGAAAATGCTACTTTTTTCCTAATGGTGTAAATAGAATTTATGGCTATTTATTTGCACTTAATGCAAATAACCACTGCCTTCAAAATAAATCCACATCAGGGGTGCGTTTCCCAAAAGCATCGTATGGTCACAAGTTCCGTCTTTACCAGCATAGTTCAACGATTCGGTGTTTCCCGAAACCATAGTTCAAACGAACGTTCGGAATCAGCGTCACAAACTTACGTGGTTCGAACTGCAGCTCTCGACCTGTGGTTAGAAGCATAGTTTCTTGTTAATAAGATATATGGGCTTAGATAAATATGCTCTTGGGCACAACCAGCAAGCTAACATGTAGTACTATCTGTATCTTCCTTTCTACCTAAACATAAAATGCATTTTAATTATGTATTTTTGCATGTCCGTTGTAAGCGCCGTTTTTGAAAAGTGCGCATGGGAACCCCGGAGTATGACGTAAGAGGGAACCCATGATGAATCAAACATCAGATAGCTAAAGCACAATGACAGGGAACAAAAAATGGCAAATTAGTCAGTATATGCCATGTTCAATCTTAGAGATCTCTAATCAGTTAAATAGCAGAAGTTATTCCTCCACCACATACATGTGACGTAATTAACAATGGCCCTATGTTGCTGAACCAATGTGGTTCAAACGACTGAGGTGCGACCGTGTTCGGGAAACAGTCCTGACTAGCTAGTTCATTTCCAAAACAATGCATTGTACTATGGTGGTTAATCAGCGAGATACGTCGTTGTTCGTGAAACGTACCCCAGAATAGTTGCGCGTCTGAGAGCAACATTTGGTTCTGAATGAAGCCAAGTATTGAACGAATCAGCTGAGAATGATTCAATTACATTCATAAAATCACTTGCTTGATTCCTGAATGAATCAGTCCTTTTGAACGAATGACTTTCATTAGGACTGTGATTTGCCACCACCTACTGGTGGTTTTAGTTTCAAACTTAAAAACATAATTTCCTCCCATATCCCATTTTTTTATTTCTATCTTTTATTTTTATTTCCATGTTCAAAATGTTGTACTAATAATATTATTATAGCATTATTTATGCATATATAATTGTTTTAAAAGTATTCATTTTTATTTAGAGGTGGTTAACATAAAAACAAGACATCAAAGTTAATATGCCCATTACCTTAAGTATTCCAAAGTATTTAGATTAAGACTTAGTTCACACTGCAGGTCTTAATGCTCAGATCGGATTTTTTGCGCTGTTGTTCACATTGTCATTTAAATGTGACTGCCATCAGTCTCATGTGTGAACCGTATACGGCCCTGAAGTGACCCGCATGCGCAGAAGAAGACGTGACATCAGACGCAGCGCACTGTTTTTGCGGAAATAAAAATGGATGCTGCTCGTGTTAGCGTGTGTTTAGCTATTTTTAAGTTAATGTGCAATCGGAGCCTAAATAACAAAGTGATGGAATTGTCTATATATTGTCTGCCATTGTGATTTTAATCTTCCCGCCTCCTCCAGCGCAGAATTGTGACGTCTGTCGCATTTCAATGACGTAAAAATC
>JAFVLL020042752.1:0-15119 GCA_021397915.2 Tor tambroides
TGAATGAGTATGAACACTAGAGGCGGGATTTATCGCAGGAACCAATCACAGCCGAACATAACCAGTTATATCTAATCATATCTGATCATCATCAATCATATCATTGCCTCTCTCCTGTGATTTTTTCCCAATTCATTCTTAATTACCCCCCACCAAGCTCACGGCATGCTTTAGGGTTCTGTTAAAACTCAATGGGCTCAGGGGAGGCGAGAGAGACTCCCGCTGTAACCCTTTACCCTTTACTCCAAAGCTGCTACTATGGCTGCATCATAAATCGCATACTCTCTGAGCACGGACTTCTTCAGGATAAGAAATTACTTAGTGACCGTTAAAATATAGCCATAACTGTAAAAATTAGTAAACTGTAAAATAAGGCCATGACTGTCTTGAACGCTGGGGGAGACATTTTTTAATAAATAATAAAGAAATATAGAACAGTGAAGGAAATTCTAGGTTGAATTCTAGTTGGGAATTAGAATAAACTTTTTTTTATATATATAAATCATTAAGAAATATGACAGTGAAAGAAATTCTAGTTTGGGAAGCAATCATTTTTAACTATGTGCAAATAATATTATATGTACATGCACCTTTATTTGCATGCCTAATATGTTGAAAATGCAAAACGTTTCTTGTCCCTCTCATTTTCAGTTAGGAATTACATGAATCACGTAAATGATACAATATTTTAAATTCAAAATGGTCATATTTGAGAAAAAAGTTAAATAGTTTGCATTGCTGGATATCGTTTAACATATCTATTGTAAAACAGTTGTCTAATATTAAATGTTCCGCTACTTCCATCTTACCTCGCTCTTTTTGTTAACTGATGCTTTAAGCTAGACTTGACGCTCTGCTTCTGTGAACAGTGAACCCCGCCTACTTTGATTTGATTGGCCATCTTAATCATTTTGACACTGATGAGCGTTGCTGGACCACTAAGGCAGACCAGCCGAAAAAAGTGCACTAGTCAATGCTTGTGTTTATACCAGCCACGCCGCGGCATGTTTCAGAAGCGTCCCAGAACTGTCCACGTTGCTTCACTAAAGAAACACACATACATCTCCTTTGATGAAAAATAATAGCTAGTGAGGTGGCTGCAATATACGTAAAACTACTAATATCCGTCACCATGACTTACCATGAGAGGAAAAAAAATCACGTTTTAGTCACATAACACTAGTTAATGGGAATGGCGTCAATTCACAATCGTTTTTTATCGACATTAATAAAATATCGCAAAAGTTCTGCGCAAATCTGTAATGGAAAGCTAGTGTTTATGGTGGTTACAGCCCTGCATAGTATGAATATGTGTAGTATGAATGTAATTTGGATGTACTACATCTGCCATGTTGTCATTGTCACGAGACCTAATAGTGTGAGCTATTACTGCCTTTTACTGCTTTACTGCCATGCACAACTAATGTTTCCAAAAGGCTCTGTTAATATTTTGTCACATTCAATTATGAATTACATGAATCACCTTTATGAATCACAAAAAAGTCACATCCCTGTATATTATAGTCGTTTAGAAAAACAATCAAGGCCAAATATTAAATGGAATTCACAGTTGGCTTCTATGAAAACATTAAAGTCAGTCTTCTTTGATTTGATTGGCCATCTTGACATTGACGTGTACTGTAAGCAAATCAATTGTTTTACTTTTTGTCATCCTAACAGCAAACAAAGCGCTACGTAATGGACCCCAGCATCAAGAATATGAAATACTGGGTGCCTTATTAACCCCGATATATATGATATACTGGGGGCAATATGGCCATATTTTATTATCAGGGTACTTAGTTGCCAAACAACATGATGGTTTAATTTTTTTTTCATCTAATATTATTATTTTATTTCAGGTTTATTTAAATCAAGGGAAAATATTTTTAATAGTTTAGTTAACAATAACAAAACTGCCCTGAACAGCACATCATACTCTACAGTTTTAATATGTGTGTGGTTGTTCAGAAATGTGACCTTTATACCACAGATGAATATATAGCTTGTGGTTTCTAATATCACTAATTTTTCTAAAACAGAACTTTAATCCCTGTATGATGGGTAATGCATGATAAAAGCATGGTTTGTCTTACTACAGCAATCTGTTGTAGATGTTCTCAAGTGTGATGATCAGGATGTGAGACTTTCATCTGTATCATCATTTGGTTTTTCACAACCGCCTACATTCATCAACTCACAGGTGCTATTTGAGTCCACACACACACACACACATCTGGTTTGCTATCCTTGTGGGGACTCTCCATAGGTGTAATGGTTTTTCTGTTGTACAGAACGTATATTCTATTGCCCTACACCAACCCTACACCTAAACCCCTTACAGGAAACTTTCTGCATTTTTAGATTTTCAAAAAACTTAATTCTGTGTGATTTATTAGCTTCTTTACCCATGGGGACCTCAATTTTGGTCCCCACCGTGACACGAGTCCCCATGACGCTGTGTGTATTCAGGTTTAAGTCCCCACAAGAAAATATAAAAACAGGTATACACACACACACACACAACTCACACACACGTTTGTTTCTGTGGATTGTGGGGACTTTCCATAGACTTCTATTACTTTTATACTGACCACTAAACCTTTATTAGATCTATTGTTCACTTCACAATTGAGATGAACCTATCAGAGGATGTAATGAATGACGGAGCGTATTTGAGAAGCCAAATGACCCTGCTCTCAAATTAAACTCCAATGACAGAGACCCTCTGAAAAGAGACATAAGAAAGGAATACAGTATGTTTCCCGATGATGGCTTCGACAGCGGATTCTGCTCCTGCAATCTGTATACAGTCTGCATGCTGCAATAAGTTGGTAGTGAACTAGCAAATGCATTATTTCAGATGAGCCGTGTTTAACTCCGCATGACTGCGAGTGATTACTCCTGTGGCGCAATCTCAATTACTTTTCTGTGTGTGTGTGTGTGTGTCGGTCTGCATGTGCATGTGTAAGCGCTCTCTCTCTTCTCCGGCAATTTTCGACGTGAGAGTATCCCAAGCGACGTACGCCAGCGACCTATAAGACAATAATAGCCTATTCCATTTAAATTCATAATTTAAATTAATAACGCATTTGTATTCATCGACAGGCCACCGCTGTCATGTTCGGATTGAGTTTCGCTGCGGTTCACTCGAAGCCATCTCCTCTCTTAATGGCACCACAAATACAAATCGACATTAGGATTGATGCTGTCGATGAAAGCCTCGTATAAATCTGCCTCAAAATATGAGAGATGTACAATTTCCATCGTTCATCTTCTTTCCTGTGTACTCTGAGTATCTTCAAAATGTAGACAGTTGGGCTTGCTCTTTCAAATGTTATAAAAAGGAAAGCACCTTTTTATGAAGCAATATTTTAAAAAATAACCAAAAAATATTTTCTTTAAATTTATTTTCAATTTATAATTTTTGTCATATAAGTTTAACAACTACAAACTGCAATAGTTGCCACTACTGACAGATTATTTTGGCTACATGTATTACTGTTTGCTGTTTGTTTGTATGTTTATTTTATTTCATTTCATTTCATTTTATTTTGTGTTTACAGTACCTGGCAAAAGTACTAACAGGTATTGAATATCTAGAAAAAAATTTTTTTGACCTATACTAAATTTTGGTAATGGGGCTGCAAAAATGGAATATTTATAAAATAATTAGAAAATAAAAAAATATGAATTTGAAATGATAAATATTCAGAAAAAACGTATATGGTGAAAAGTATAAATTGATAAAATTACATATAAATTAAAGAATACCATTTTTGGTCATTTTTCAATATTGCTTCGTTAACAGGTGTTTTCATAATATCATAATTAGAAAAAAAAAGATACCTGATTATGATTATAAAGATATTAATATATATATATATATAAAATTTAAGCGAAATGTAATTTTATCAGTTTGTTATTAGTTTAACAACTACAAACCAACATCTAGTCCCAAACTAGTTGAAACTACTGGCAGATTAATTTTGCCTACATATATTACTGTTTTTTTTTTTGTTTTTGTTTTTTTTTGTTTTTATAATTTCATGTATTTTTATTTTGGATTTTTTTTTTTATTATTATTATTTAATGTTCATATATAGACTAAAACATATATGTCCCAAATTTTGTTAACAGGGCTGCAAAAAATTGAACCTTATATAAAATAATTAGAAAATAAAACAGCATACATAATATTTAATTTGACCTCTTAGCTTTGGCAACATTTTCCGAAGTTTAAAGAGTTTCTGACCTACTTTGATCCCCATTAGCGGTAAGTTCTAGCTATTTTGCATTTTTTATGCCAGTTTTGTGTAAAAATATCTAGTTTTTCCATCCATACTTTTTTTCACAGTAGGTAAAATGCCATCCACTCACACTGAGCACACTTACCCTTGTTGCAGTTGTTCTGTCCCTCCAGTAGAGGGCTCCAGGGTGGGTCTCCCTGGCTGGCAAAGTGTCTCATGTGCAGGTAACTGATGGTGAGGCGGATGATGGAGGCCTTGTCCAGCTGGCTGGTAATTGCCCCGGGGAGGGGAAGCATCTTTGCCAGCTCAAAGAACTCAAAGTTCTCCTTACCCCGCCGAGAACGAGCAGCATTGCGTGACTTCTCCTTCCTCAAGTTCTGCAAGCTGGGGAAAAATAAGACAGGATAGAAAAGAAGAGGAGAGAAGGAGAAAGGATGAGAGTGATTAGACAATGTTAATGGACAGGATAGTCAAGGCAAGTTAGTGTTGTTCAGTTATTTCATGATGTTTTATACTGCACAACATAAAGGGAGTGATTTAGCAGCAGGCATGATCCGGAAACGAGAAACTCAGATATATTATTTTATACATGTAATATATAATATTATTTAATAACAATGTAGAATATCTAATAATACAATATATAATTTAAAAAGAAGACCCAAATCTGCCTTTTTTTTAAAAAAAAAAAAAATGAAACATCTATCATTACTCTAAAATGGGCAAATAAAGTTGCTGTCAGCTTAACAAAAAAATACATATATTTTCCAGAAAATATTTTAATATTTTATATTTAAGGAATGGGGTTCCTCGAAAAGGACTGTTATATTTGGCAGTCCTTAGCATCAAAATTTTTTCAAAAACTTTTTTTTTCCCATTAATTTCTTATTTTTCCTATATCATTTCAAATGGCCAACTCTCATTGAAAACGAATTGGTATGAATTCATTCTGAATTTTTTAAAATTTATTAATTTCTTATTTTACCTATGTCATCTCAAATGGTCAACTCTCATTTGAAATGAATTGGTATGAATTCACATTGAATTTTTTAATTTTTATTTAGTAATTAATTTCCTTTTTTACCTAGGTAATTTCAAATGGCCCACTCTGTTTCAAAACGAATTGGTTATGAATTCACATTAAAAAAATAAAAATTAATTAACTTCTTATTTTACCAGTCATTTCATTCATTTCAAATGGCCAACTCTCATTCAAAATGAACTGATTTGAATTCACATTGAAAATAACTTTGCTGTCAGTGTGAACACACTATAAGGCTTATAAATAATGTCATAAATTTCAAGTTTTTGTCAATAAATTTCATTTTTTTTTTAATGAAAACTTCTAAAAAGGTTTTCTTTTTAACCAATATTACTCTTCAAAACGCCATCCATATTCTCCAAAAGTTTCTACAAGATGTCTTTAATTAGCTTTAAAGTTGCGATGAAACAAAAGTAGCGACAGATATTTTTCAGTATTGTGACTCAGATCCAATTAAAATGAATTTTTTTAAAAAGTAGGGCATGGACATTCATTGGGTGCTGACTGAAGGATGATCAAAATGCAAGCTTGCAGAAGATCACAAGAAAAGGGCGGGTTTTAATTGCATGAAATGATTGGAGAAATCCTGCATCCATCACCAGAGAGACGTCTGTCGCTTCACCAGAAGATCGAGTTACGGCATTGTGAAAGGGTCAAAAAATATTTAATACAATGAAACATATACATGAATAAGTTGTTTAATGATCAGATCAATAACATGCATTTATAAAACAGGGTGAGTTTTCATTTCATGACAGCACTTCCAGCAGAGCCCTCACTGGAGATCCACAATAAGCGACAAGCTTTCACTCCGGATCTCTTCTGATCCCATCAGACATTTTCCAGGCATCTCAGAGCGTGATGGCTGACCTGTGATCAGGTTCACTGTAGCCGGTGGGAGGCCTGATCTTACATCAGAAGTCCTGCACCAAATCCAATGGCTGCGTTTCTTTCCCAGGCTCCCTCCTGGGTGGTGAGCCCCAGTCTTGATTGAGGGATCAATGGAGGGAGGGGTCGTCTCGGAGGCAGGCCCAGGTAGCTGTCGCTCTGATTGGATATCGACTCGCTCTCAATGGGGCCTGAGTGGAGGAATTATGTTGTCACGGCGACTACAATTTGTGACTGCACTGCGAGACGGAGCCGAACGCGCCTCTCTCGCTCTCTTTCTATGTCTGTGACATTGATTCTCATTCATCCTGCAGATGCAGGGCAGTATGAGCACAGGAGGGACGGCCGGCATGAAAAAAAAGTGTGTGTGTGTGTGTGTGAGTGAAGAGGGGGGTCCACAGAATGAAAGGGAACTGCCAAAAAGCACATACAAAAGAGTCAGTTCCTCAAATTGAAAAGGGACTAATTTATTTGTTTAGACAAGACTCTGTTGTTTTTTAAGGGATGGAGTGTGTAAATCAGTAGACATATGTGATTCAGCGTTTTAATGATAGTTTATGTGGGTGTTTGTCTGCATCGGGGTTTCCCAAGCGGGTGTTTGTGAGTTGATGAAAAGCTAAAAATGAATTATATCCTATGTAAAATTAAGTAAAATAAAAGAGGGCTCAAGATAATCATGATAAAGCTTAGTGCAGTTATCAAATAAAAGGCTGCGATTAAATTAAATAACTATATAGTCTGATGCACTGCATGATTCATTGTGAAATGAAGTATGCGAGTAGCTTGTGATTCGGTTGATTAATAGTAATCATTATTTAGAATTATTTCTTCAGTTTGATCGGGTTGTGGACTGAGACACAATCACAATTAAAAGAGGATTGAGTCTAAGTCCAGCAAAAAAAAAAAGCAAAATACAAGTCTGGTTTAACCTGGAAGAAACTGTGAGAGAAATATAGTACTATTGTAGAATGTACTTAAAAAATAATAATGATAATAATAATGATAATAAAATAAAATTTTATTTTTAAAGGAATTTTACATAATTTCTTCCATGTTTTAATTTTAACATGAAACCTTTGTTTTGTAGTTTTATTAATTCAGTTGATTTGACATGTTATTTGAGTATTACATTTGATTAAACCATAAAGGAATCTTTGTGGAAAATAAAATGGAAATTGGGGCAAATAGACAGATTTCATGGGATCCTACACATTTAATTTGTATTAAACTTTATATAATATATTGTCCAATTGTATCATGATTTAAATTATTTAGACATGTTTTTTGATTACTAACATTTAATTTGAGTCTACTAAGTCCTGCAAAAAAGTCTAAATAAAATGCTTACCAAAAAATAAATAGTCAATATTTTATCTGCTTACTTGCATGTCATGTGACCATTAACTGATTGTCAACATGACAATGTGTTGTAAAATTATTGAAATATTAAAATGAAGTCTCAGTGGGTACTTCAAATAAATATTTTACGTCTAAAGGTTTGGCTAACAAGAAAGTTTGGGAACCCCTGGTCTATATCACTGTTTTGTTTGTGTCTTGGTAGATCGGTGTTTCGGCCCTGTGAGATTTCTCTGTGTAAACAGCATTGTTCAAGTAAAAAAGTCTCCAAGAACATCTCATCGTTGTACTAAGACGACCCTGGACGGTTCAATCAATACGGAGCCATTGATTCTGTTTAGTTTTATATCCTCCACAGCTGAGCAGACATTAATAATTCTACTAAAACTTAGTTAATCTCCTGCTAATGGATCCAAACCAAGGGCTTACACTGAGCTGTGGCAGGAGCGAAAGCTCAAAAGAGAAATGGAATTGTTAGCTGTGTGTTTGGGAAGATTCTTCATTTGATGCATCAAGGTGTAGGTGTGTGTGTGTGTGTGTGTGAGAGAGAGAGAGAGAGTGAGTGAGTGAGTGAGTGAGTGAGTGAGTGTGTGTGTGTGTGTGTGTGTGTGTGTGTTTGTGTTTGTGTAGGCCCTATTATGTCCATGAAATGGAAAACACACGTCACGAAATCAGGCAAATTTTGGAAGAAAAGTAGGAAGCTATTCACTTAATCAAATTAAATCAAATCCAATATGAACTAGTGTTTGTAAATTTTAAAGTGCAAAAGACTGCTATTTAAATAAGTGTCTCTGTGTAAATGAGTGCCGTAGTTTCTACACAGGCATGCGTGATGCTAGTGGTGTTTTTAGCATCTGTCGTCTCACTATATGAGGATATGAACACGTGAACTTCATCTCCAGAGCTGCTCTGAGAGTCACTTCACCAGCACTTCTCCATTTCATATGAGAAAACATCATCATATCATATACACACACACATAAACTTGGCTTAACTTGGAAATAACTGTGACAGAAATATAATATGTTGTACAGTAGAATGTACTTCTCAAAGTAACAATGACAATAATAATGGTAATGAAATTATTAAAACTTTAAGGAATTTCACACAGTTTTCTTCCATTTTTTAATTTTAAAATTAAACCTCTATTTTGTAGTTTTATTAATTCAAATAATTAGACATGAGTATTAAATTTTAATTAAGCCATTAAAAGAAATCCAGAAAAAAATCGAATTTGTGAAAAAAAAAAAAAAAATTGCGACAAAAAGACAGGACATTTAATTTTTGTTCAACTTTTAATACATTTTCAATTGTATCGTGATTTCAGTTAATTAGACATGCTTTTTGATTACTAAATTTTAATTTAGCCATAAAAAGGAATAAAGAAAATTTTAAAGAGAAAAAGAAATAATTTGTGGAAGAAAATGAAACCTATGTAATGTGTATGTTTACGTGCAGGTGTGTTTTTCCTCACCAGGGTAAGGTGGGTGGTTTGGCGAGGAGCCCCTGTAAGAAGTCCCACTCCACGCTCACACACTTCCCCTCGCTGACGAACGGCATTGCCGCCATCACGCCCCCTATGGGCCGCCACCTCTAACTCAGGCTGTGATTGGCCGAGGCTATGTCAGTCCGAGACCCCCAACAGAAGAGCTGAAAGACAACAGAACAGGAGGAAGAGACAAATGAGTATCGAAATAAACTGCTATGATGTGAACTAGATTTTTAGATTTTCTGATGTAAAACTGTGCTCTGGGTGGTTTTTAGCATACTCGTATGCGGTTGCTAGGGTAATCTGGGTGGCAGAACAGTTGCGCGAGTCGGCAGAGACCACAAAACGTGTCGAGTCAGAGTCAAGAGTGAGTCTAAATGCTCAGTATGACAATATGGTCTTGGCAAACAGTCATGAGGAGTCCAGTTCTGTCTGGTCTTGAGTACTACAACACTAAATAACAGTATTACTTGCCTTAAACACCACTGATAAATTCATATAACCACTAATAACTCACTGACCTTACATTTTAGAAATTACATTTACAGAGTTTTGAAAGAATAGCAAACACTGTTTACTAGTATTATACACATTAGAGTATAGGTCTATAGTACATTACATATTCACGCACAAGTGTTGGTTCAAATATGCTTCAGACAATTTTAATACTGAGTCACTTATATTTTAAACAGTATTGTTCAGTTACTTCAGTTCAGTTCTGAAAGAATCTGTTGAATGATTCATAAATACAGTCAACTTGTCAGTGTTTTGGAACAAATTGGTTGAATGAATTATTCAATGACTCACTAATTCATTCAGAAATAAAACTTACTTTGTTTTCTGAACCTATCAGTGTTTTGAATAGAAACAGTCAAATTGTTCATTCTTGACATTCAGTGTTTTTGAATGCATTGGTTTAAAGAACGATTCAGTGATTCACTCATAATGACAAACTTCCGTTTCTGACCCCACTTGTCGTGGAGGACGTAAAACAGTACATGTTTTCGAAGAGCCATTTAGATTTTTATATATTGCGATAGTGTTTGTCAAACAATATCAAATACAAGGGTACATGGTCAAAAGAGCCAATTCCAGATTCTTCCTCTGTTATTCACTGTTGCTTAACAAAATAGTCTGTTCTGAGTGTTTTATAGTTAACAATTTGCGACAATACAAGCAAACAAGCAATTAGGATATGCTATCAAATATATCCTCCTATGTGAGTATACTGTATGTACACAAAGTTTGACATACAGTACGTATATATCCAACTTTACATAAAAGCTGAGCGATAATATAGTTACATGTTGTGAAGAAATTTAAAAAATCTGCCAGTTGAGATTTGCTAAATAGTTTGTGTATGTGAGAATATACTATGCAACTTTCAGACTGTCCTCCAACCAAAAACATCCCTATAGGTCGTTTGTGCAAGCACCTTATTATGACCTACTATATTTACGTTTTAAAGTTAAGCGCCCTCTAGCGGGCATAAAAATAATGACAGTGTCGTGTTGCGTCTGTCGTCATGAAATGACGTATGACTGTCATTACCAATCAAAATGCATGTTTATTTAAATGCAATGTGTGGACTTTTTACACGGTCCAACCCAATCTCACAGCAATTCATACATATTTTACGTGCAAATTTGTACGAATGACCATACCTAACCCCGCCCCTAAACCTACCTTCACAGAAATCATGCAAAATTGTGATTTATAGTGCATTTACACATGATTCCATATCGTCACATGATTGCATATCGTCGTATAACGCAATGCTCTACCAACTGAGCTACACAAAGCCCGAATTATAATGCAGATAAAAGAGTACAAAGCATTAATATGAAAGTGTCCTGTTGCTGATAAGGGCGCAATTGTAGTATATGCTCCAATGATTCGTATTTCAGGGATTTTGACAAAGGACCTATAGAGGCGTATTGGTTGGAGGACATGTTGGCATCATACACAAAGCTGTTTACATTGTGCAACATAAACAGTTATGCAGCTGAGATTTGCTATACAGTAGGCCTATATATTGTTTTAAGTGAATGTACTCTATGTATGTGAATAAAGTTAGAAGTACTATATATTCAACTTATATCGCTGGGTGATAATATAGCTTACATTTTTTTGATGATATAACAATCAAGCAGTTGAGATTTGCTATAGTACATACAGCTTAACATCGGTGTACTGTATGCATCCAGGTAAGTTTGAATATAGAGTGTTATTATTATTATTACAAAATGTATACAATAACAGCTTTTTCTCTTTAAATCCAACTGGGCTTGTGGACGTACAGCAAATCCCAAATAACAAACACATAAAGTTTCCAGGGCTGTTTGGCCGCAGTGCTCGTCCTGGCTTTATCTCTATGACATTTAAAGGGCCAGCGTGCCCTCCAGCAGCGTGATGCCATACCCACAGGCGTGAGATGCCCGCTGGCCAGCTCTGGGTAAATCACAACACAGTCATACTGGCTACATGCCACAGCCTTACACTACCCCTTTGACCTGACCTGGCACAGTACACACACACACACACACACATAACTAGCACAACATCAGCTGATTCATCATATGGGTCGATGCCCCCTCTGACACAACATGAACTTGTATAAAGCCCTGTTAATTTCAGGTGAGCCCAAGACAAGCACTATAACATCATCATAGCTCACAACAGCTTAGCATGAGCTGTAGACTGTATGAGATGTGCTTTTATCTGCTTGTTAGCGTAATACAACACTGTTGCCCAGAAGAGAAATTTAATACAATGAAAAATATCAGTGTAGAATCAATTTTAACTCAGGAAATTGTTTGTAAATTTCTCAAATAATTAAAAAGAGTATAACACGTGTAATTATGAAAGTAGAAAAAGTGAAATAGTATTTTCTTGTAAAATGTACTCCAATAATCTTTGTTCAAATTATTTTTATAGTGTATGAGATCTCTTTAATATCTCAATTGTTTCGCAGTAATTTAATGAGATTTAATGGAGAGAGCAAATGAGGAAGTTTCATTATTCGTAAAAAAAAAAAAAAAAAAATTGATTTGTCTCCTCTACAGGGAAAACAATTTGAAACAACATTTTAAACAATTTTAAAAGAATGATTTTGAAACAATTATCACTCAGAAATTAGTACACTTCACAAAAAAAAAAAAAAAAAAAAATACAAAGAAACATATTGAATGAAATTTTTAATGGAATTTTTTAGTTAAAATACTAAAATAGTATTGTCTTGTAAAAAGTACTCCTATAATATTCTGTAACAACTTTGTGATTTTTTTTTTTTTTACAATGTAGTGTTTAAGATAAAATCTCAACAATGTTTCAAAATGTGCTCAGATTTTCTAAGATCCCAAACACAAACTCAAGCATTTCTCATCAAACTGACCAGAGAAAAATGATCTGAGCTATACGTTCCATATTCATTTCTAGCTCTAAGGAGAAATATGATGCCCAAATAAAGCAAGAGAACTGATATATTGTACAACAAACAACACTCTAACAAAATTCGGCACACATGGACAAACAAAGCACGTCTATATGTGAAGGAGTGCGATTAGCATTAGCAGCTGTACCACACGCAAATATAGTGATTCCTGGTCTTTAGCCTATCATGCCCCATCTAATCGCCTGCAGGATCTCGCTCGGCATCCTCACTATCTCCGCAGACATAATGGAGGTCCTGTCCAGCATAATTGTTCAATTAACTCTGTAACCTTGATGCAAGGTGTGTTAGCATTCATGCCCTTCGCAATCGGACAATGGCGTCGGAGAAGGTCACGGTCTGCTGTGAAAGTCAACTATAAAGTAAAGAACACCACATCTACCAGACTGAGAACGAGAGGCAGTGTCCTCCACTGAAGGACTGGACATTTACAGGAAATTAATATTTGGCAGTGTTAGATCTGCTTCATATATTTGTGAAAGTACTTGGTGAATCAATACGCTGCATCAATCATACAATAAAGCTGATTGTGATTTAGCCAAGTAGGACATGTTCCTGGATAAACATCTTTTGCTGGTCCTGTTGAAAGACTTTAATTAATTAATTAATCAATTTTCTTTATTCATTTGCTCAGTTATGTCTAAAACTCACTGGAATTTGTAGATCTATCATAGACACACTGCCATTGTGCCCTGAAAGCTGGTTTTAGCAGTCTCTTATAGCTCAAACAGCGCAGCTTATGCTCTAGCAATGGCAAGTTGCATTAACTAAAAAAACTGTATAAATAGAAGGCTATATATGTCATTTCAAACCTTTATGACTTACTTTCTTCTGTGGAACATAAAAGATTTTTTCTTTCAATGGAGTCCAATGGAATTGCTCTGGACCAGATTGACTTTTATTGTATGAACAAATTTCTTCAACTTCTTTTGTGGTCTGCAGAAGAAAGAATATCATTCAGGTTTGGATCAGCTGTTTCTACTACTTGCATACAGTATAAAAATGATTTAGCAAAAAAAAAAAAAAAAGACAGTTTTTTAATAAATGTTTTGAAATCTTCCAGTTTCTGAATTTGTTCATTCAAGGTTTCACTGTCTCAACTAGTTTGTAAGTTGACTAGAGTATCTGGCCCCACAACTTCAGTGTTAATATCACGATCTTAAAAACATTTATTGTGAGATCTTGTGAAGGCCACTGCAGACAGAAGACGTTCGTCAGCCATTTGGTGAGTTTCTATGCAAAGTTTCTCAGATTGTTCTTCGATATGTCTTGTCTACATTTAAAAAATATTTGGAATGGTTTTTGAAACAATTTTGAACAACCATTTTAAAACAATTTCACTCAGAAACTGCCAGTAAATTTCACAAATAATTACAAAGAATTAAGCTTAAATTTTTGAGATGGAAAAAAACTTGTGTTCTCTGTGTATGTTTTCTCTGAAAAGTACAAATAAGGTACTTAAAGCCTTGTATTTTCTAGTTCTACATTCTTTTTCCTATAATTTCTATAATTTGTATGCCAGTGTTAGTATAATGGTACTCTCAAGATTTAAAGTTCCATAGTATTTTCCAATTAATTATTATAAGAAATATTCTCCCATGCAGTATTTAGCTGAATTCTTTTGGGAAATGATAAAATTACATTTTGGCAAGTATTTTTTTGACCCAAGTGCTGCATTAGAGACTGTTCAAATGGTCAAAAATTAACTTCTTTACACTTGATAGCATATTGTAATCCCAAAGACGCCCATCAAACATAATATAGGTATATTCTAGTATATATTTTTAAATTAGCTTTTATTTTGATCATATTTGGTTTTATTTCATCTTACTATTTGTGCAAATCTTACTATTTGTGCTAAAAGTCCTAGTTACTCAAATGTCCCTAGTTAAGGTTACATGATTTGTTTGAGTGCTGTGCAAGCCATGTGACCACTGACGTCATCAGGGTTTGGATTGAGAATTTTCTGATCAACGGCCATCTTGTTTTGTGGAAGACCTCGGCTGATAAACAATAAAACTGGTGAGTATTTATACATATAAGTTTGAGTTTAATGTTAAGGAACTTGATTATATGATATTAAAGTCAAAGTTAATGGATTAATGCACGTGTTTTGTCGAATATAAAGTGTCAATATACATTTTGTTATGTTGCACCTGGTAAATATATCCGCGCAGTGTTCAGTGTTGAATTACTGATACGTTAGAGTGATGAAGCATGGATGAATGGAGATTAAAGAACGGGACGTGCTTGATTGATACGTTAAAAGAAAACTGAGCTGGACACTCGTGCGACAGATCTCTGTGCTCGTGCTGACGCCTGTCAGCATTCAAGTTCAGAAATGTGTTCTGTTTTGCAGCATTTGAATGAAATGAAATAAACACACAGATATGTAAAATACCAATCTTTCTTAGTATTCACATTAGGGGTGACCCCGAATAGTTGACTATTCGATGCTTCGATAGGAGGAGCCTGATTCGACTCCCAATCTCACAGTCGAATATTCGCGGGGTGTTAGGATCATGCCATTTTGGCATGATCAAATGTATGATTTCACATAGAACTACTGGTTTTCTCCCAATAAGTTAATATACAGCCTATTATGATAATGCTGTAAATAAGAATCTGAAAAGAAAGAAGCTT
>JAFVLL020042753.1:0-11972 GCA_021397915.2 Tor tambroides
GCTCCCCACCCCCAATAAAAATCACTTGAAACAAATATGATTCCTATAACCTTTTTATTTATACATTTCATTTTAAAATCTGTATAGTTTTACTTGCGTAGTACCAGTCAAAAGGTTAGACCAGAGGTCTCCAACCCTGCTCCTGGAGATCTACCGTCCTACAGATTTTAGCTCCAACCCCAATCAAACACACCTGAACAAGCTAATTAAGGTGTCCAGGGCTACTTGATAATTACAGGCAGGGTTGGAACTGAAGTCTACAGGATGGTAGCTCTCCCGGAACAGGGTTGGAGACCCCTGGGTTAGACATTACTATTTTTAATGTTTTTGAAAGAAGTCGCTTATGATCATCAAGTCTGCATTTATTCAATCAGAAATACAGAAAGAACTAAAATATTGTAAAACTTACCTTTTTTATTTTAACTAAAAAATTAAATAATTGTTTTCTATTTTTTTTTAACACGTTAAAATATCCATTTCTTTGAGTCATAGCTGGATTTTAAACATCAATTTAACACATCCTTATGAATAAAAGTATCAATTTCTTTAAAAATGAAAGAAAAATACTGACCCACTGAATTGCAAACTTTTGAACGGTATTGTAACAAAAGATTTCTATTTTAAATAAATGCTGTTTTGTTTTTTTTAACTTTTTCACAATATTACTGTGTTTTTTTCTTTTCTGTAGGCTATTTTTGATCAAATAAATGTATAGCTTGATGAGCATAAGAGACTTCTGTAAAAACTGAAACATTAAAAACTGTAATGTGTCCAAACTTTTGACCGGTACTGTACATATTAATCAAATTTTATCTAAGGTTAGCCGTGATATTATTATTTTTATTATTATTATTATTTTACAGTAATTTATTCACAGTTCCTGAATAACACTTCAGTAAATGAACATCAGTGCTTTTATCATTATTTTGTCCTAGCTGGGTATGGGCAGGTTTCTCCTCCCATTTAACCAATATTAACTACAGATATTATCATATTATTCATATTAATTAATATGATATTATATATTGTATTAACCTTAAATATGCACTATATAGTCTACAAAAAAAGTGTAAGTGCATTAGTTAATTGAAACTGAAAGTAAGTGTTATGTTAGAGCAGTCAGGGCCGGCCCGTGGCATAGGCAGAATAGGCAAATGCTAGGGGCGCCAAAATGAGTGAAGGTTTTTTTTTTTAACTATTTTTTTTTTTTATTACCAATACTACTTCAATACTATAAATTTAAAATGTTACAAAAAAGCGATCGTCCCACAAAAACAACTATTTTATTGCTCTCCTCGGTTTGACGCATGATCATTTTTCCCCCGCGTAGACAGACTTCCACATACATCAGTTACCTGATTGTGATAGATGTCGACTACTAAGTCATCACTATGTCAAAAAGACCAAAGTGATGTAATGAATGATGATGATGATGATGATCATATAAATAAACTAAAATGCATGAATGTTTTGCCAATAATTCTTATATTGATGTCTTTAGAGACCCGCACCTATATATCCAGCACGCGGGAATCTCTAACTGCTGCAATAGCATAAAAACTATCTTGATATTTTAAGAACAATTACAGAAAAATAAAATAAAGCATATTTTGTTACCTTTTGAAACTTGGAAGGGTTTAATTTGAGCAGATGATTTTACCATCAGTGTCATTGTCAGAGTGCACTTCCACAGTACATCCAGCATCTGACTCATATTCACGATCTCAACCATATTCTCAAAACTATTGTTTTCAATGACTTCAAAATCAATATTTTGATCACCAGCAGCTTATTCACCACATCCACCATCAAATGACAGTGACAGTAATATTTCACTGCATACAGTAATTGCTCTGCAGTAAAGCCAATCAAACCAGTTCAATTTTTGCTGATGACATTCTTTTGTTTTATGTCTGCGGTGATTATGAGTGAAAGATCACGTTGTCATTGTGTATCAAACAGTGCCACCTCGAGGAATAAAGATGCATTGCACTTATTGAGTCATCAGATATGTATAGTTACGCAGGAAAAATATACTTACACATTTACATACATCAGGGCCCGTATTCATGAAAAATATTAGTGCTAAGAGTTGCTCCTAGTAACAAAATTCTAAGAAAATTCTTAGAAATGTGGGTGTTTCCTCTTAAATTTAAAGATCCTAGTACATAAAAAAGTAATTCAGAAAGCATCTTAACCCTTAAAAGAGGTCTTAAGGTCCCAAATTGTTAGGAGTACGGACGAGGACTTTTAAGAGGCTTAAGAGTTTCTTTAGCAGTGGAGAAAATGGATGAAACATGAAGAGGGAGAAGAAATGTGTTGCACACAATGCATGACAGTGAGTTAATAAGACGCTACACATTAGATCGTGCAAGGATCATGTTTGTGACCGATATTATTAGAGACACGCTAACATCTCCGACACCGCACAGAAATGCCATAGCGCCAGAAATGGAAGTAATCACTACATTAACTACATTAACTTATTTGGCGACTGGAAAAATGCAACTATGCAGCAGCGATAATTTGGGTCTGTTACAGCACTTTCAGAACCTTATTGTGTCACTGTTCATTTCCTATAAAATACATTGAATATGACAGCATGGTAAATAAAAAATAAAGAATATAATGTGTGTGTGCACGCGCGAGAGAGAGTATGGTAAAACAGGAAAATTACGCCTGTAATTTCAAAGTGAAGGCTTATAATGAACCCTACTCTTAAAAGCGCTCTTTTATTTCCTTCTTGGACAACCAACCAATCACATTCTTCAAAAGACTGTGTCATAGCTAGCAACGGGGTCAGCCCTGCCTCCTCACTACGATAAAAGTTTTTGTCTTTTCCTCGCTCAGAGTTGCTCTCAGATTGGTCCTGAATCACTTTTAAGCTAAGACTCCTAGTTAGAATTTTTTAAGCTAAATTAGGAGCTCTCTAAAAGGATTCTTAGAATCTTTAAGAATACGGGCCCAGGTCTCCAGGGACCCTATACACTTTTTACAAAAAAAATATTGTATTATTTCTATAACACAATGGCCAATCAGAGAAGTTTTTGTGAGTCAGAATTCACTCACCGCTCAGAGCGCGAGTGTTCAGTCCAGAGTTATGGAAGCTCGCGACGCGAATCCTCTTATTATAATGAACAAAGTGTAGAGGTGATGCAAATAAGAGATTAACTGTGCTGTGTTGACAGATTCATTGATTATAGCAGAATTACTGATCGCGATAAATGATTGACAGCTCTTTAAGGAAGCGCACTTTGCGCACTTTCTTTGCTGTATAGTTATAGCCTATTCTCCATTCAGAATTTGAATAAAGGTTTAGATTTCATGCTGCTAAGAGGACCAGTGTGGAGTACTTGCAACAAACTTTCTGAAGTGACATCCGCATATTCTCTCGAAATCGCAATGACATTGTAATAATCATAACTATGGACTGGACAAAATATGATATGTCAGAATAGATGTGCATGACGGCAAGCACCCTCACTAATTTCAGAAGCACCGACAGTGATTTGATTTTGGAACAGAGCATCCTTCTGGAGTTCCAGTGGGACTCGAGACCGTTCTGTGTACATCAATTTTGTATAAAAATATTTAAAAATGCAAGTGCATTTAACCGCAACCGCAATGGAGCTTCAAGACACGCAAACACAAATTGCACGTGAAAGTCTGTCAGTGCACGAGTTTCGTGCAACTAATAGTATTGCATTCCAAATGGTATAAATGAAAGCATATCTAAAGTCTCACAGCGCAAATTCTGTGCAATGAAGCCCGCCGTGTCTCTAGCGCGCACATGTGCCATTTGCGGGGAAAAAAAAAAGAATCTCGATGCATTGGAGAATCGATTTTTTCTCCCACCCCTAGTCACACTGTCCCCCTCGTCCATCTCCTTCAGCACCTCCGCTTGGTAGGCTTGAAGGATGGCTATGGTGTGGAGAGCCGCGCCTGCCTGTCCCGCCGCCGATCAAAGTGGAAGTGGTCCTACATCCTCGGAGTCGGAGGCCGCGATAAACAAAATATCCTCCAACCCCAAGGAAACGGCTTCCCGTGCCTCCGGGCTGGGCGCAGGACAGCTGCGAGAAAACTCAACCTGAGAATCTGCACGGTGACGCTCGGGCGATGGAGGGAGAGAAAGTGAAAACTCTCCATGGCCTCGAGCTCCGGATCCAAACTCCAGGCCGCGGCTTCGCAGAGGGAGGAGGCCTCCGGAGCAGTGCGGCGGCAGATTCACGATCAAAAACCGCGAGGTTTTTAAAGTTAAATTCTCGCAGCACTTGCAGTTAGAAACGCCAAAGATAGCATCTCGTGCAAGGGCCAGGCCCATACATCTGATGCACTTGCCGTGCTGGCCGTCACCGACGAAAGTCCATTCCACTCACCGCTCGGAGAATAATATTCCACTGATGCAGTCGCTGAGGTGGAAAGAAAGTCCAAAACGTCGCAGAGAAATGGGCCAGAAAAACAGGCCAGAAAATCCGCAAGAAGCAAACGCTTCTGAAGAGAGGAAAATCTGATGGATAAGATGGTGCGAGCGCGGGTCTACGTCAATCACATATGACATGGGGCGCTATCTTACGCCATCAGCCAATGAATTGGCGTGATTCTATACGGGCTTCAGACAATCGTCACACCCATTGCGTCAGTGAACCTATGAAAGAGAACTAATGCCATGCTTCCTCATATCTAATATCCAAAGGTAGGATGTACAGGGTGAAAAGCAATGGGCCGAGTACTGAGCCTTGCAGTACACCTATTGAACCATATACACCTGAGTCTCTGGCCTGCTAGACAGGAGGCAGCAATATAGACTAAATTCTGTGTCTCTGGTCTGTTCAGAGGAGGCAACAACAGATACAGTCATGTGAAAGAGAAAGTAAACCTCCTTTGAATTCTATAATTTTATGTATCAGGACATAATAATATTAAAAAAAGATAATCTAGTCCTTAGTAGTCTTTAAATTAGGTAAATACAACCTCAGACGAATAACAACTCATAACACACTGTGTCATCATTTGTTTAAAAAAAAGGGAGGGGGGGCAAAATGGAGAAGCCATGTGTGACAAACTAAGTAAACTCTTACTGTTTCTATAGGAATTTAGAGGCATTTGCTGCTAATCAAATACCCTTGAAAAAACTCTGAGAAACTTCTCATCAGATTTTGAATGTTTTCTTGGTCTTCCAGTCCTTTTCTATTCCATTTAGGTTTAAGAGAGCCAGGTTCCTGCTATTGCTCAAGTGTAATATACAGAAACCTTTTTTTTCAGATTTTTTGCGCTGCGCTTCACCTTGAGTTCATCACTGGACAGACCAAATGATAACTTTCCCATTCAGCCCTACATCTGGAGAGCCTCGTGTTCAAAGGGCAGACGTGAGCTCAACATGTTTTAAGAATTAACTTAATGCTGCGTTCTGTGTGAAGTGGCCATAAAACGGCACATTTTTTTCCAGACTCTGTGGCTGTAGAAACAAAGAGGATGAAACGCAATCATGGGCCAATAAGCTTCTCTACTACTTCTTTTAGGGCTGGGCGATATATCTCAGGCGATATGCATGTGCATCTCGTCCATCACCTGTTTTCAAATGGAGCGGCGTTTAATACACGGAGCCGTAGATCACTGAGAAGCTACGCAATATCGCTTTCATTATCGCAGATGAATCGCCTTCGATAATGAACGCGATATTGCGTAGCTTGTCAGTGATCTGCGGCTCCGTGTCACGCACGCGCTCAGTGAAACAGGTGATGGAGATTTACTGCTAATCAAGGAACCGGCTTTACTGACGAGATGCGCATGCATATCGCCTGAGATATATCACCCAGCCCTAACTTCTTTTGAAACTGATTTCATCATAATTGCTATTAGTATTATCCACACAGCAAAAGTGTGGGGCCTTTGTAAAATACGTGACAAATTGCATCCCGTATTGATTTGACACAGGACACATCATTTTACCTTCAAATACAGGACAATTCCATCATTAGAAAGGTTAAAGACTCAATTTTACCCTATAATAATCTTATAGTAACAGTATTTGTGTCTTATTCGCCTTAATTAGGACACCCATTCTTCAAAAATATCATTAGTTTCTGTAGAAGTGGACAGAATAAGGATCAAATGACTGAGTTCAGCTTTGAGAAAGAAACCAACCTGTTTGTTCCTCAGCATCTTCTTGTTTCAAGCTGAAAACTTCTGCAATCCTTATGTCTTCACTCTCCTCTTTAATAAACGCCATCTTTATGGATCTCAGTCACTTCACCAGGAGTTCTTCTGAGAAACAATAAATAAGATTCTGGATGTGTCTCAGTCAGCTACCTATTTCAGTAGTCAAAAACACTCAAAACTAGAACTACAAATTACTAAAAGAACACAAATTATACCAATAAAGACATGACAGATTTAGATATTTATCGTTTAGATTTGGTGTTTAATGATGTTTATGTTAAATTCAGTAGATTGTACTGTTATGGAGACTTTGTCTTATAGCCTACATCTTTGTCTTCTCGTTGCATTTACACTGTTTTAATCAACAGAGCATGTGATCATTGTACAAAACATTTGGTTCAGCTTCCAGAAACCCTGTTTTTGAACTGATTCTCGATATAGGGATCTTTTCTGTTACTCATGTGTGGATGTGCTTTACTCACAGAAATAACACTCATTCATGTTATATCAAGCATTACATTGTTTCATTCAATAAGAAAGCTTTCGTTTTGCAATTCTTGGTAAAACTATACATTTGCATGAACGGTTCGACTTCATTTAAAGACTTTAAATGTTTAAAACACAAACCTTTCTTCAGGTGAGTTACAAGTTTCGCGTTTGGTAAACAGCGCAGCCTTATGACGTCATACAGCCATTCCAAAATAAAAGTCCCGTTCACACGCTCAAATCAGAAATGCACATAAAAATATATACATACAAATAATAAAACACATATCAATGGCGTTCAGAGTTGAATTCTTGCATAATATATTTGTTTAAATAAATGTTGGCCAATGTTAAATTCCAGTGAGAGTTTGAACTACATGAGATTCTGAACACAAATGTTTGTCTGCAGAAACCATTTAAGGAGCCAGGAACTTTTTAGTTTTATTTATTTATTTATTTATTTATGGAAAGGGCTTGGTTATAATCTTTTTAAAGCCACACACACACACACACACACACACACACTGTGGCTCAGTGGTAGAGCATCACAAAGGGTTTGGGTTCAATTCGCAGGGAACACACATACTGATAAAAAAATAAATAAATGATGTATAGCCTGAATGCACTGTAAGTCGCTTTGGATAAAAGCGTCTGCATAAATATATATTTCCAAAATATTTTTAAAAAATGGTGAAAATATAATTTGAAAAATATTTCAGGAAATACATTTCTTGGCTTTTTTTTTTTTTTTTTTACAATACATTTTAAATATATATATATATATATATATATATATATTTTTTTTTTTTTCAGAAATACGCTGTAAAGTCATCCTATTTTTACAGAAAATTGTAAAATTACCAATTTGGCTATTAGTTGAAGTATTATATCATTGTCGACAAGTTACAGTAATTCTCTTTTTTTGTATGGGAAAATATTGTATTATTTATAGAGTATTTTTCTGTTTTCTTAAATTACATAGAAATGTCTGTAAACTTACAAAAATACTGGAAATCATCACCAGACAGTGCAAATGGCACCATTGCTCACACCGTTAAAAAAAGGAGAAAAAAGTTTAAAAAACAGTCAAATGACTGGCAATAAAGGCTGCCAGACAAAAATTGTAAAGTTTAAGTAAAATATCCCAATTTACAGTTGCAAGAAGTAAGTGAAAGTAAAAGTAAGTGAACTATTTTCAATTTCCTGGTTTTCTGCGTAAAATTGGTCATGAAATGTGATCTGATCACAAACATCAACAAGCACAATGTTTCTAAGCTGATAAAACACAAACAGTCATGATCGTTCGTGTCTTTATTGAACACACCCATTAAACACACAAAGTGATGGTGGAAAACGTAAGTGAAACAGTGCGTTAATAACTGGTTGAACCATGACTTTTTATTCATCTTTAAGTGTGTGGAGGAGCTGGACAGACTTCATATGAAGTTGTGTTGATGAACAAGGCCTGAAGGTCAATGCAATGTTACTATCATCATCTAATCTATCAGAGCAAGCAACCTCTGTATAGCCTACGTGTAGCATACTGCATATGGAGAACTGTCCATCATATCATTCAGATGTTAACACGTTATCATAAGTGGAACACATCTTTAGAAAATTAATTGACATAGTGGTGCTTTGTCACCTCCTTGTTCCATGTAGTTACAGGGTAAGTGGCTACAACAAATTGCTCTGAAACGATTGTTTATACAGTAGGTCATACATACATACATTATATATCAGGAAATATATCAATAAACATGGAGGGCTGTTTTATTTAATTCAAATATATATTTTTTAAATTTACTATAGGCCTACTGCTGTGTTAAATGAACCCAAAATGGGTTTTTAAATTAAAATCACACACAATATGACAACACAAGTCTCGCGTAGCCAGACCTTCAGACTGACGGCTGAAGATCTAGGAACTTTGGCTGCTTTGAATGGCCAAGGCCCGCCCAAGATGACCGACAGGTAAAGCAACCAATCACGTTTTGTTTTGTTCCGCGTCATGTTTAGGGGCGTCGCCACAATAACAGACAGGTATGTAAAACTCTCGGACATATTTTAAAGATTCTATGCCGCAAACTTTAAAATTTTCACATACTTTTGGAAATTCAGTGTTTAGTTGATCCTGAAAAGCGCTCGTCGTCAGTTGTAAACACGACGGCTTTCTTCTTTCGCGAGGGGGTTTGGCTCCACGGCATTTTTGTTTCCAGGCGGAACTTTAAAAAACGCGTCTCCGGAAATCCTGTATAATTCAACCAATCCAAAGATGACTTCGAAACTCCTGAAGTGTTTCCAGATAAGTGTGCCATATACATCAGACGTTCAGCCAACTTTCCGTGGGCGTGCCGTCTGAGGCTGAGACTATGACAACAGTAACAACACAGGCAACAGATAATAAAATATAAACATTTATTACACCAGTTCTGAAAAAAAGCAAAGCAACTGCATACTTATACAACTTATTCAGTTAAAACAAACTCTTTTGAAAAGCTTGTTTAAGAACAAATGTAAGATTTTGTTCAATTTGTTCATGTTTTTCACCCACTGACAAAGTTAAACTATTATGGCCAAACCATCACACCAATAAACACACAGTAATAAACACTGAAAGTCAAGATTAAACTGTGTATTATAGCGAACTGACAGGATTTTACCGTCTTTGATTTTACCGTTTTGATCCACGTCCTCAAGCACCATTTTGACTAGTTCAGTTCCAGGCTTTACTGCTCATCAGTCATCAATGTTGTGAGAACCAACTCAGACAAAACCCTCCAGTTTTATAAGAACACATTCCAGTCAGTTTCAAAAATCTCTCTCGTCTTCGCTTCTATTCGTTTTCTTGTATTTTCGACACATATTCCTGTCATGAGCGCCGCAAACACCAACTCGATCGTCTCAAGCCCATCCCAGCTGTTTCCAGTTCCAGTTCCCAATCACCACATTCACTGTTTTAAACGAACACACTCCAGACTGTTTCAAAGTTGTCCCTCGTCTGTGCTTCAAGTAGTTTTTTTCTTATTTTCCACACGTTTCCATCTTAAGCACCGCAGACATGGATTTCGCTGCACACAGAACTGTTCGCGCTTGAACTCGCGTGACTTGCTGCATGCTCTCTTTCATGTCCTCCACATTCCTAACCCAGCACCGTTGGGTTACTTATTACTGATATCAACCCAAATTGGGTCAAATCAAGTCAGATTCCCAACCCAACAGTCTCAGAGCATTTGGATTGAAACGTAAAAAAGTAAAAAAGTTTGAAAAAAAGTACACAGTGTATGTTTCTGCTAAATCGCTTGCAAATATAAGATTGTTGTTAGGTCATGCATACCACGTAATATTAGAATAGATACCCCCTAGTTTTAAAATACTTACACAGTAGAAATAATTTGTAATTTTACGGGTTATTACCCCTTTATTCCCCAATCTTAGCATATTATTCCCCTATATCTACACAGAGGTACTGAATAGGTACACTATACTCACAAAAAAGTTATGCTGTAAATTCTGTTTACTTGCTGCAACGCAGTGTTGCAATTCAAATGGGGCTAATAAAAAGAATAGACAAAATAAGAGAGAGTGTGTTTGGCTCTTTGGGACTGATGGCATGACAACCAGTTAAAATAACAGAGGTGTAAAGTATTGGAGTAAATGTAACCAATTACTGTACTTTTCTGATACTAGTTTTACTGAGTATCAAAGATATTAACAACTTTTACTCTCTACTTCACTACATTTTTGAATGAGTATCTGTATTCTTTACTCCACTACATTTGAAATGAGTGTTGCAGTTACACTTTACGTTTTGCATGACACCTAGCTTTAATGCAGCAGTTTATTTCTGCTACAAAAGATGTGATATCGTCAACTACAGGGCACTGAAATTACCCCTCACACCCAGCCCACTCTCTCCTCGAACTGCTGCTTTCTGGTCGGCGTTACAGAGCACTCACCACCAGAAGAGACAGGCACAAGAACTTTATTTTTCTTCCCGCAGGCTATATTCAGCCTGAACAGTTTTCATAATTATACATCGTCCATCACAACTGACATATTTATACACAGAATCCAAAATTTGTACACTTGTAAACTGCACACTTTTTAAATAACATTTCCGCACACTTATATCATATCTGTACATTTATTTAAACATTTAGATTTTTTCCCTATACTTTTATTTCTGTATATAATACATTAATATAAGGAAAAAAAACTGAAATTAATATTGATATATTCCATCCTCACTGTGTTATTTCTATGTGTGTCTGCACTATGTCTATATTTTCTTCTGCTCTGGAAGCTTCTGTCGTCAAGTCAAATTCCTTTTGTGTGTAAACACTTGGTAATAAAGCTCTTCTGATATCTTGTGCATTTTGCCCTTTTCTGGTAAAGTGTATCCAATTGAGTCCTTCATTAATTGTAATTATTTGCATGTAATATATAGGTTAGAATGTGAGTGTGGACATTTTTATTTTGGTCAAACTAAAAGGAAATTATGTTTAAGAGTGTCTGAACATAAATATGCTATTTGCATGAAGAATATGCTGTATCTTATGGTGAGGCATTTCAATGAAGCTGGTCGTGCTAGTCAGAGCTCTCTTAAGGTGATGGGGATTGAATCTATCCCATGTTCAATAAGAGGGGCGATAGACTAAAACTGCTTTTACAACGAGAAAATTTCTGGATTTATACACTTAAGGAGACACTTATTATACTCTAATTTTCTACCTTTTTTGTATTTTTTGTTTGTTTTTGTATTGTTATATACATGCAGATTATACATGTGTGTGCGTATTATTGTAATTCTAACCGTTGTGTCATTATGTGTGTTTTTTCCTTGTTTTGTATGATGAGGAAAGTTCTAGCCATGCCCACTGATTAACCAGCTGTCTTTAATTGCTTGCTAATTGCTTAAGAAGACTTATTTGAACAATTGATGTGTATCCTGAAGAAATCTTTGAAGCCGGAACGTGTAGAACTACAGTATACTTAATTATTTTAATGATTTAGCCCAATTCATTAAAGGCTTTTTATTGTTACTACGAGTGCCTTGGAGTAATTCATGTTTTCAGTTTGATATCTTAATGACAGAATTTTCATTTTGGGTGAACTATCTCTTTAAGATCAGATCAGTGTGAAGAGTCAAATCATCATCACAAACAGACATTGTGGGGGATTTCTGAAGGAACTGTAGTAACAGTGTTTGTTCACATGTGTTGAGAAACTCTGTGGTGCTGTTCTCGTAACAGATGTGTTCTTGACTTTCCAGTGTGACCTCACTTCCTGTTTTCATCCTGCTCTTTCAGCATCTTACGAGAATG
>JAFVLL020042754.1:0-15584 GCA_021397915.2 Tor tambroides
GACCGTTTTATTTTCAATTTATTTAAAATTCTATACAAAATATAATAGAATTTTAATATCAGCCATGTATCTGTTATCGGTCATAACATGAAAATAAATCTGCTGATATTGGTCAGAATTTTTATATTGTGAATTCCCAGAAAGTACAGAATGCAACATAACAGTGTTGTCATTTGCACTGTAACCAAGCTATCTTTATTTCAGTATAATAGCAGCAGGTTAAAAGAGATATCCTACCTTCAAAATACCCAGTACAAGCACAGATCATGTTGTTCCCACATGCTACCATCCTCTATTTTCAGTAACCCAGTGCAGACTCATAGCAATAACTCCTCTGAGCTCTAACAGCACTGTAGTGCTAACTGCTTAAAACCTCAATATGCCAAAACGGAAACTGAAAAGGGGAGATCCCCATCTCCAAATATAAACAGTTTACATCTCTGCCCTCTACTTCAGCTAATTTACACTCCCTGGACAACAGGCCTGTTAGTGGCTGTGTCATTTGGAGCACGGCCACTAGAGGAAGAGATTGAATCACTCTCAAATATTTCCACTTTGAAGATTTCTGCTTGAAATAAACCTCTTGACTTCCCAAAGAAGCCCTCACACAGAAGTGCTTGAGTATTGCTCAGTGTCAGAGATTTTCAATAGGCAGAAACCAGGTTCTGGTCAATAGATGCTTAGTAGAAGAAACAAGTCATTTCTTAAATTAATTTTAAACAAAATGTCTCAAAAAGACATGTCTGCTCTACATAGTTTGGAAATACAACTGAATCCTTGTTTAAGAGCTTTGAATTAGATATGTGAAGACATACTGTTTGTTCATGTCTTAGGCAGACAGTGCAGCAGTATGAATGACATGGAGAATGAGAGAGGGTTGTGGTGGGAAAGGAATCTCTTGCCTGCTTCATTGTGGGCTGTTGTTGTGTCCTCTGGCTGCTCCAGGGTGTGCCTGGTCAAGTTTACCCCCTGAGACTCCTGACCACTAACAGATCCTGCAAGACACACAATATACATTGGAAAACATAAAACACACACACACAGACACACACAATCTTACAAAGTTATAGCAGTGCCATACAAAAACTTTATATAATTCCATACAAAAGTTCATATAACTGTTTTGAATGTGTGACACCTTATGAAAAAAGACAGTTGTGTCCATGTTGCTAATCTTATATGCATATTTTTTTATACAGCTGTACATAGAGTAAATAATGCACAAATCTGTACATAAATCTTCTGTTCCAGATTCATACACATTATTATTATTATTATTTATTGTTAAGCCTTACTATTTAAATGTTTCTGTTCTCATGTCAGAGATATATATACACACACACATATATACATATATATATATATATATATATATTTATTATATACACACACCAAAAATCTCCTTAAAAAACCACAACAAATTCCTTGTGTTTGCGCACACTTAGCAAATAAAGCTAATTCTGAATCTACTTTACATATCTTCTCAGTTTTGATTTGAGAAAATGTGTTTGTTAAACAAGGCTCAGTATTGCCACAAGAAGTTTATCGGAACTAGCACAGACCACATTAACAGTGCTGTTTTAGTATTATTTATATACTATTATGGTATTTATTATTTATTTTATATACTACTATGGTATTTATATATTTATTTTGAATTAGCATTTATATTTATATTTTATGTTTTCATTTTAAGTTCTAATTGTTAAGTGTTTTTGTCATTTTTAAATGTATTTTTATTTAAAAAAAAAAACATTTGTGACCCTGGATCACAAAACCAGTCTTAAGTTGCTGGGGTATATTTGTAGCAATAGCCAAAAATACATTGTATGGGTCAAAATGATCGATTTTTCTTTTATGCCAAAAATCATTAGGATACAAAGATCATGTTCCATGAAGATATTTTGTAAATTTCCTACCATAAATATATCAAAACTTAATTTTTGATTAGTAATATGCATTGCTAAGAACATCATTTGGACAACTTTAAAGGCGATTTTCTCAGTATTTTGATTTTTTTGCACCCTCAGATTTTCAAATAGTTGCATCTCAGCCAAATATTGTCCGATCCCAACAAACCATACATCAATGGAAAGCTTAAATTTTTCATCATCTGAATAAATATTTCAGTTTTAGTTTTATTATTTTAGTAATTCAACTTTATTTCAGTCAGCTGACATTTCTAATTGAAAAGATTTTTTTCTTTTTCATGTAATATTTATATTTTATTTGACCTTTATTCCAATTAACAAAAAAAGTTTCATTAGTTTAAGTTAAGTTTTCATTAGCAATATTTCTGCTTCCATAACAAATCAACCATCTAACACTTAATTAGTAACTTTCAGCCCTGCAGGACCCATGATTCCAGAAGAACAACACTAAAAGTTCATCTCAACCTTACAACATTAATCAAGTTAGGCAACTTCCTATCTATGCTTGACATACTGTAAACTGGAAGACACACATGTAAGCAATGAATAAAAGTGTGCAGCTCTAAAAAGCAGTCAGAACCATCACAGTTTGAACACTGCTGAAAGTTATGAATCTCAGCAGGACACATTACATAATTGTGACAAACTTGCTCTAGAACAATCAGAGCACATTCCAGACTTGGCAATTAACAGTGTGCAATAACCTTGAGGAGTTGACATACAGAGTGTAGACAAGCTCGTAATTATTCATGACAGAGACGAATAAATGACCACAAATATGCTCACACAGTCATATGCATTTGGGTTTAGTAAAGCTTCACTGATCGGGGAAAGCAGAGAGACTAAAATGTTGGATCATGACTAAAGTCTTGATAGATAGAAAGACAAGCAGAGGAAGAGAACAACAAGATAAAATAAGACAAGGAGTGGTGTAAAGATGGAATGCAGCAGGTTGAAAAGGAAAAAGTCAGTGCATATTTTAAAGGACAACAGTGTGACATTGTAAGGAACAGAAGGTCAGGGTATCAGCACCTGCGGTGGTTGAGCTGGAGACCGGCTGCTCGGCTTCAGTAGATGCCTCTATGTCTGTAGACACCACACTCTCGCTTAGAGACGGTCTCTCATGTGCGCCGTATGACTTCCTTTTCTTCTCCCACTGGGATGCAGCCAGACTACGCAAGAAATTGTCTCTATAAAGCCAGCGGAGAAGAAGCACTCATTTACTGAGCTGTAAATGGAGGGTTGGGTGACATAAGTGTTCTGATTCTGAGGAGAAGTTATATATAGTAGACCTGCTCTGAAATGAGTGGTTGCAGAAAGCAGTGAAACCACAAACTAGTTCAAATCACAATGGCATATAGTAAAAATTTAAGCTTTTGGGACTGAATACTTCCTGTTTGTCCAGATTTTTCTTCTATTTAGTACACTAAAAAAGATTCATTTAAAGGTTATTACACACTTGTTTGATACTGTGCAGTTACATTGCAAAGAGACAACAGATCAAAAATGTTCACTTACACAAAAAATGCACAGGAAGGCAATGTGGTATAATAAATAAATCAATAAATATCACAGAAGTCCAGTACTGTGTCTGACAAAGCCCACCACCACATAAATTATTCTTAGAATTGATTTCCCACAATTTCTAATCTTCTTATTTCTAAGCTTAGATACATGTAGAAATCAATGCAGAAAGTTATTTAATCAAAAACAATTAAGTAACCACCACGCTGATCAGGTTTGATTAACTCAGAGTCAAGCATTGGCTCTCCCCACAGTGATCCACCAGAAGAACTGTGGTAAACTCAGAGTTACACTGAGGCGTGTGTGCCGAGAATAAACTGCTTCACATGAATGACATATTCATGATGAAATCTTTTATAAGATTTTTGTTTTTTGAAAGGCAGTAAAGTAGATAAGAATATAATTGTTAAACCTAATGCCACTGCATTAAAACTTGTTACTTCAACCTATGTACAATCATTAATATTATAAGGATTATACCACTTGAAATTAAAAATAAAGGTTAATATTCACACACAGCACACACAGCTTCAGTTTCTGAGCATAGCAGCTGAGTTAGCCCCCAAACATCTGACTGCATGCTGATGTATGCAGAGAGAGAGCCTGTAACCATACAGAGCTGCTGTATACTTACTCATAATTCCTCAGAACCGGCAAGTCTCTATTCACACTCTCTGGACTGAAGAGAAACACTTCAATTTACACACTTCGCCCATATCACTCCTGTTAGCTACACTGCACAAGGCTCATTAAATGTATAGAAAATACCTTAGAAAAACCTCTTCACGTTACACCACATCTGGTTTAACTTTCGTTTTTTAAGCTTTGAAAAAAGCTTTGTGGATTTTTCTGGCAATTTCAACAATAGCATATTTTTCCATGAATGGGGATATGATTGCAGCCCATAAAAAGGCAGGAGATAAAGGCATCTTTGAGTAGCAACTTGAGATGAAAGAAGAACTTTATAATAAGAATAAAGAATGACAATGAGGGGGGAAAGGCCATAGAGGAAAGAATTATTGTCCATTCATGACAATAAAAAGGTCATTCTCTCAGTTCTAAACTTTGCTAAATATTCAGCACTAATATTATGTCAGAATTATCAGAAATCAGAAATATCGAAGTAGCATAGCAATCTATAAAAGAAAAGAATTTATTTATTTTTTTTAAAAAGTTAAACATGCATTAAATATATCTATTAAAACACTTAATTTTGATTAAAAAAAAAAAAATTATGTGGATTAGTCTTTGGCAGATATAATGGATCGATTCAATTTATTCTAAAATTTCCAGCCAGCAGTTGTTTCCTCCAACCCTCCCACTATGACTTTGTCTCCCCAAAATGACTAAGCATCACAATGATTTAAAGTGCTAGCACCTCCAAAAGCCACATTCTTTCAATTCAATGCAGCTACTCACCACACACTGTCTGCCTGCTGCTGTCTGTAAAAGGAGAGAGAGAAGCAAAGCGCAGGAATGTTGGGCGCCACAGCAGTGGAGGAAGATTAGGAGATATGCCAAATATCATGAGAGAAGAGAGGAGAGGAGTCAAAGATGCAGGGGGAGACAGAGAGAGAGAATACACACAAAGAAAGACAGAGAGAAAACAAGACAGGTAAATCAGGTAACTGGCAAAAACAAAGAAAAACAGAACAAAAAAAAAAAAAAAACAGGCAAAGAACATTTTGAACAAAGCAAATCTGTTACAAAGTAAAAATACAAGCAAAGAATATTTGAGTAAAAGTAGAAAGATTAAAGAAACACACCTGATCTTAGGCATTAGAGGGAAAATAAGAGGAATAATCCACAGTGTATCAATTACAGATATTTAAAGTTATAAGTTAAGGGAACACTAAACACTTTCAATAAATTCAGTATTTTTGAGACCTCAAAAATTGAGGACTTACCTAACTTCCTATAACTGCACGGTAACCCAGTAGATTCCCATATAAATCATCACTGATCACACTGTTCAAAACAGCTCTCGCCATTCAACTCATCCTTGTTTTGCTCCTTCAAGACCTTCAAGTTCTTCCCAAAATATTCCCATGCCTTGCCTTCTCTTATTCCTACACCTCCTTTCACATCTCTTTCCTCTGCCTTTTCCCCTCACTCCTCCTATCACAGGATCAGTTGCTCACTTACTTGAAGACTCGCTTTCCCTCCGTCCGGTTGGGCTGCTCTGCTCCCGTCTGGGAAGGGATCTCTTGAGGAGAGTCCGTTTCTGTGAAAGACGCTCTGTGGAGAGACAGTAAGTAAGCTAAAGGCTATAGCACATGGCAGTTTAGCAGTATGGCAGTTTGATGTGAATCAGGTCCTCACATACACAAACATAAAAAGAATGCACATGTCAGTAAATGTGTCTCTCCATCCACTCCAAAACACACAATATTTGAAGGCACATTGCTTTGTTTCATCTAGTTTTCATATTCTGCTTTTCTTACAGGTACAATGCTAATACAGCTCCTTTGAGAAAAACAATTTACAATAAGGTATGTTAATGCATTTGATATCATGAACTAACAATGAATAATAACTTGGTAAATGTTAATTTCTACATAAACTACCATTAAAAGGTTTGGGGTAAGCAAGTCTCTTATACCCAACAAGGCTGCATTTATTTGATCAGAAATACAGTTAAATACAGTAACATTGTGCATTTTACAATAGAACTGTTTTCTATTTTGGTATTTTAATATATTTTAAAATGTAAAATTATTCATGTGATGGTAAAACTCCAGTCTTCAGCATCACATGATGCTTCAGAAATGGTGCCCAAGACATATTTATTATTATTACTGTTGATATATTTTCAGTATTCCCTGATGAATAGAAGGTTCAAAAGAACATTAACAATTTTTGTAACAATTTAAGTCTTTCCTGTCACTTTTGATCAATTTAATGCATCCTTGCTGAAGTATTAATTTCCTTCAACTACTACTAAAAAAAAACAAACAAAAAAAAAAACTCAAATTCTACATCTATGATAATGATGAAAATAATTATTATTAGTAGTATAGTCATGAATGCTACCAATTCATATTATTACTAACTAAATCAGTATCAGTTCATAAACTAATAAATGACTATCAACACTGGCCAGCTGTAATAGCAGTTTGCTAATCTAATATACTGTACGTGATGTTTCTTCACATGAATCACTTTGAAACCTCCTGCTGCTTCATTAGAGTCAGCACTTTTATTTATCATTTCGCAGATGAGCTGACATCATGGCTGCAGTGAGCAGAACGCTGTGAGAGGCTTCTTCTGCAGTTCTGCTCGAGAGAGCAGCATTCAGGACTCCTTTAGTGCACTACAATAATCTTCTCCTGCCACTGCCAAATACTGCCAAAAACCACCCTGTCTCCATTTGTTCAGAATGCTATTATGTAAGATTTATATTCTGTCTCTCTAGTCTTGATTTAAGTGTCCGTTAGTTCACCTTTTATATTTGTGATGCACCTTGTCGTCAAATGTCACATTTAAAAAAAAAAAAAAAACTATTACATGTGAGTGTTAGATGTTGTAATTATTGTTAGTTCAGAAAAGATTGAAATGAGATGAGTTTATTGTTGAAGTTACTCTGGCTTGCTGACTTACAACTTCACTCCAAAATCAAAAATCCAGATTGCATTGAATATAATATGAACTCTAAACTGGCCTCCGATCAGTAGCCAGGTCAAGTTCAACAAACACCAAACAATTAGTCCAAGGCTCAAAAGCAGAAAGTGATGTAAATGTGATACAGACCTGCTGGAGATGCTTGAGGTTTCCTCTGATATAGACCTCTCCTTTTTTAACCTCCGTCTAGAAATCCCCATGTGAGCTATGTACTGACTCATAAAAGAGCGTCCCCTAGTGAATGACCAAGGAATTGTGGGAGGGAAGAAACAGAAGTAGAGAGAAAGAGGAGGAACAGTGATGGTGGTTACATGGACAAACGGAGGGTTAATATGTTGACAAGACCAAAACATCAGCAAGAATCAGAGAAACAGTCCCAACCACCCAGAGCCATTGAGAAAATATGCAGTACTGAATTAGAAGAGAAGGAAAACGGCATATGAATAGAAATTGTTATAATTAAGGATACACAAAAGTGAATGGTCACCAGTGTTAACCAAATATTACAAACACTTATCCTAAAAGATCATTTATGCGACATGGATGTTTTAGAAATAATGCTAACTTTATGTATTCTATATATTTTTATTTATCAATTATTCAATTTAATTATCTACTGCTATGCATAAAACTAGGCATATGCAGTTAAAGTGACTATATCTTATAAAAATAAAATATAAACTGCTGTTTTATTGGATTTAATGCCTGTGCTTGTGACTGGTCATGTTCCTTTGTGACGTCACATAAAACTGGCAAAACATTTAGAGGAAAACACAAGCTCAGATCAAGAGAGCTGATAGGCAGATCACAATTGTGCCCAGTTCTGGACGTTTAAGACCAAACACATCCTGTTCAACCTTAGAAAACATTCCTGTAGCTCTACGCAGAGAGGAAAGCTTCCCAAATAAAACATTCGCTTTCCACATATATGTGCAAGGACTGTTGACTCAATAAGACATTTCATTTTGGCCAAAGGCAACACTTGAAATAGCACATTGTGAGTTGGACAAACTGGGAGAAGCAGCCAACCAAAACTTCTGACATAGCCCATCTACAAAACCCAGAAACACCTGACAGTCTGAAAATTTAAAATAATATTCACAAGCTTTTAAGCATACATGTAACTAGAATGCAATGCTATTTACTCATGTGTAATGCAGATCTGCGTTATCAATATAACAAAATAGTATACTTTCTATGCACAATTATGTTTTTATAAAGGGTTTATGAAAAATGAGAATGGTAGATCATTTTGTGGTGCATCTTGGGTGCCACATGGTAATTAAAATCTCTGTCACACCCTCATCCACACAGGACAAAAATACATAAAGTCAAAGAACAAACACAAATCTGGAAGGAATGTTTGGTCAGGTAAAACCTGTACTAAAATGATTTTTTAAAGTAAATAAATTTCATTAAAGAATTAAAAAAAAAAAAAAAAATCCATACTGGTGTCTGTGTCATTTTCATTAAATAAATGGAATATATATATATATATATATATATATATATATATATATATATATAAAAATTAAAATAAATAATTATTTGATAAAAAAAAAAAATGCCATGGGTATGTTTGAAAATGAATTATTGTGTATTACACAAAACAGCAAAGCCTTACTAATCCATACAATCCAAACATGAGATGAAACAATAACCAATGAATGAATTAATGAACGAGTGAACGAATGAATGAATGTTATAGGTTGAGAACTTGTGAGACACATTTGCCTTACTTGAATAATCTATCTCAGAATGGATTCACATCTGTGATGGCTACAAATCATCCTTCATAAAACATTTTCTTTCCTACAGTGTCACGAATGAAAGGTCTGCTTAGGTTACGCTGCCACACAGTGGAGAAACATCACATTGCTGTATGAAAGTCCTTCAATGTATCCTTACTGTTTAATTACCAAAAAGCTTAGTAATACAAAACATATTACAATATATGATCGGTTTATGAATGCATAAACACACAACGCACTGTTAATACTCACAAGCTGTGTTCCTGCTCAGCTGTAGCTGTAGACTCTGCTCCATTAGTCGCCGGAGTGAGAGGAGGAGTGGAGGAGCCAGGGGTCGTAGAGGAGGGACTGGTCAACACAGGACTGCCAGGAACAGGAGAATAAGAGGAATCTGAGAGCTGAGGGGAGGCTGTACGCATCACCTCTGAAACACAAAAGGTGCAAGTGTAGTGTGAATGCTATAATCTTTTAACATAAGATCTGAAATGACAATGTGCAGACACTAGATGTGTGAGACAGGCCCTTCAGAGGACAGCACAAAGTACAAGAACAGGGACGGAGAGAGACTGCACTGAAGATACCTGGGGTAGGGCTGTTAGAAGAGACTGATACAGTTGGGGAAGCTGGTCGAAAGGAACTATCTGAAAGATTGTGAGAAGATGACCGACGGCTCCTCCTGCCCTCCTGCTCGCTGGGTGTCAGTTTCCTTCGGTCTTTACGGACATTTGGTGCCCCTTCATCGATCTCACCATCTTCATACTTGAGGGCATTCTACATAATGTACAAAACACAGAAATCTTTCAGTATTTTTAGTTATACTACCATTTAAAAGGTGGGAGTTTTTTTAATGACTTTGAAAGAAGACTCTCATGCTCAGCAAAGCTGCTTTTATGTTATCACAAATACAGTAAAGACAATTGTTTAATATTGCAATTTAAAAGAACCATTTCCTAATTTAATTGAAAACTTAATTTATTCCTGAATCTGAATTTTTAGCAGCCAAGTCTTTAATATCACACGATCCTTCAGAAATCATTCAGATATGCTGTATTGGTGTTCAAGAGACATGTATTATTTTTATCAATGTTGAAAACAGTTGTGCTGGAAGCCGTCATAGTTTTTTCAAGATTCTTTGATTAATAGAAAGTTTGAATGAACAGCATTAATTTGAAATAGATTTTTTTTCTAACATTATAAATGTTTTTACTGTCACTTTTGATCAATTGTAAAATAATAATAAAAATCTTACTGACCACAAACTTTTGAACAATAGTGTATATGTCTGAGATACGGCGTGTTTGAGGTGTACTGGGAGTTCACCTCATAAATGATGAACTGTTGTTTGAGGTCACCCTCAGTGCCACTGCTAGTCATGTGTTTCTGGACTATGCCTTCCATTTCAAGCTTCTCCAAACAGTCTGTCATATCATAAAATGAGTCCTGATCGGGAAGTGCAGCCAGAGTCTGGGAGGGCAGACGGATAAATCCACATCAAGGACATTTAGGCTCAGTATTGTGCTCATGTGGATCATGGTTGTAGATTTTGGCGTGTAATCTGTGTTTTACCTTGTTGATGAGGGTCATGGTGTAGATGAGCAGCTCTGTGTCTGATCCATTCTTCTCTGACAGGATCTCTGTTAGATACGTCCAAGGCTTTACACCTGAAAAAGACAACATACACCTTAATCTCTCTCTCTCTCTCAAAAAAAGAAGTCTTTATTGTGATAATGACAGAAAAAAAGGAATGAATGGCATATGATGGATTCATAGTATCAGTATTATGAGAGAATGTTTAAATGTGTTTAACCTCTCTTGCCATCCACAATGCTGACAGCTTGAATAAGCAGTGGACTGTTGGACTCAGTGTATTCCACAAACACGATCAGCAACTTCAGAGCTGTCTTCACAACCAGCCGAGACTGAAGAGAGAGAGAATGAGAAAAACAGGCTAGAAAGAGGCAGCATTTACCAACCTCTTACAGAAGATGGCAGTATCAAACCTCAATAAGGCTCAGTTATAATGTTTTTAATGCAATCAAGAATTGCACAAAATAGCGTGTAATAACAAAATAAACACACATTTCCAACATTGATACAGTAATTTATCACTAGTATTTTTTTTGTTTGTTGTAAAAACAAAGTCTGGTTCAGGTTTTATTTTTGACTGACAAAGTTACTTGATTACTCTGCCATTCTCATTTTCACTTCCTCTTTGCAGAAGGATATGACCTCAAACCGATACTCAAGATGACTGAATCCATTACGGTAAAAAGTGTACAAATCTCATGTCAACAGATTCAGACTAATTTTGCATTAAGAAACTTCCAAAATTATACATACATATTTTTGAAGATGCAAACTTAGCAGAGCAATGGCCCATACTTAAAATGGTTGCACAACAACACCAGCCAGTTTATTACGGCCATTTCAATATCAAGTAACTAGTAATAAACCTTTCTGTGGGTGATTTGGCAAACTATTCTCCCACAAAAGTAATATTTAACTCTAATAATTAGACGTGAAGGTTGAGAGTGAAGTGAAAATACTTGAATTTGGTCCAGATTCACACCTACATCTCTGCACTAGCTTGTAGTTTATTTTTTTTCCTAATTTTATACTGCCTTAGGATGAACTGACTGTTTTGCCAAACTGCATTTCTTTTCTCGTTCTTTTCTTTTTAATTTACACATTTGGGAGACATTTTATTCCAAAGCAACTTCAATAGCACTATGCTGTTCTGTTTGAGCTATAGAAATACATTTGTAAGTTGCTTTGGATAATTTAGCTGACAAGCATTTGCTCAATGTGTTAATGTACAGTAAATGTAATCCAGCCCTCAGGAATCACATGGTTATCACATCCAATCAACTTTTGAACATTAATCTATTGACTCTTAATTGGCTGGCATGTTGTGGTATTGAAATGTCAAGGTGCATTAATACACAGCCACCGATGGAATACGATCCTAATGTACCTAATACTACTGTATATCGTGGTCAGTGTTTACAGATGCTGTGGTGTGTGTGTTGCCATCACTCACCAGGCTGCCAGTCAGTGTGTACAGCCACTGTACTGTCTCATTGTGGTTCACAACACCGTTCATTCCGTCCACAAACAGCATGATCTGACTGAGAGCTGGGAACAGGACAGCAGAGTTTACTGTACAGTGTCGGGATGTCCTTAAGGATCTAGTGATTTGTCCTAAAGCTTTCCTGTTTGCTGGTCTAATTCCAGCCAGTATAAACTTCCTGTTACAGATTGTTGGCCTACTTAGCCAAAAATATGCAAAATCCTTTGTGCTATTTGAAGTCTGCATGCAAGATTTGTGGTGCACATGCATAATAAATACATCATATTAAACTGCTTTTAGAAACTCTGGACTGAAACACACACACACACACACACACACAAGTCATGTCAGCGATGATTAGTAAAAGAACCATCAATAACCCTGCTAACAATGTTAAATGATTTTAACGGAGGCAGTATTTTGTAGTAGTTCTGCATATGCTTCAATAAAAACGTGATTTTGAGTACAAACCTCTGAGAATGTAGTTCTGGTAGTTATGATCTGCCTCAGCACCCACTTTAATGAAACATGTCAGACCCTCGGAGATCACAAACTCTGGAACCAAGTCTTTATCATCCTGTGTGGTATAAAACAGAATGACTAGAGTTCAAAAAGTTTGGGGTAAGTATTATTGCAATTTCCACAAAAATAATAAGCAGCAAAACTGTTTTGAACACTGATATTAAGAAACCAGCATATTTATCAGAATGAATTCTGAAGGATCATGTCACATTGAAGACTGGAGCAATGACTGCTGAAAATTCAGCTTTGCATGACAGGAATCAATTACATGTTAATATATTAAAATAGAAAACAGTTATTCTAAATTGTAATAATATTTCACAGTATCACTGTTTTTACTGTATTTTTGACAAAATAAATGCAGACGTTGTAAGATTAAGAGACTTCTTTCAAAAATGGAAGTGCGTGTATTCATTTTTTTTTTTACCCTTCTTTCTTATTCTTCTAAAATCTTTTCAATGGCCACTATGCATGCCTACTACCTACATATTTCCACTAAAATCTCTACACAAGCTTCTCCCATAGCAAACTATCAATCGCAACTAGTTATATTACATTATAATATAGTATAATTATATATACAGTATATGATCTGTAATCTATATATAATGATGAACTATAGCAAAAATATAAATTTTCATATATTATATTAAAACATAACATTTTAGTAATGGGTGCCAGAAACTTGGCAGCAATCAGGGCCAGAAACCAGACATTTTAGTAATAGAGTCGTAAAGGTAGATTGTATCAGTATTGCTGTGTCCTGTTATGAGACACTTCCACAAGTTTGAATTTCATGCTTAATTTTCCTCACAATTTAGACTAAATTTAGAATCCAGTGAAATAACAGTATGTGGAAGAGAAAGTTTGTCACTCATTCAGTTCAGTCTATACTTCACTTCGTTCTGCTCTGACTCTCACTATCTGTAACATCTCATCGTCCTTAGCCAACTCACTCACATACAGCTTTTTCTCTCTTTAAAACCTGTTGTGTGTGTTTTTCATGATCTTACCTGAAAGAGTTGCTTTAATGAAAACAAGGACCGTCGAAGTTCAGGGCCATGGGAATTATACAACTTCTCTACAAGAGGGGAGAAAGGGGGAAGAACTGGTTATTCATCAGTCAATTGACAAAGGCATCAATACCTGTATCCAAGAGCCAAAGAGTCTGTTATTATTGCAGTGACACATTCTCAAAGAGCACTTAAACACCTTATCAAGATACCTACTGACATAAAGATTAAAGTTCATAGTATGACAGAGGCACAGTCTCTGATTCAGAGAAAGTCACTCAGCTAGCTAGAACTAACCAGTACAATTTGTGTGGTGGTAAACACAAGCAAACTATTTGCATCGATAAAAACAAGGCATCATTAAGCACTGGATCTTAGGAATTCTCTAGCTTATCATTCAGAATCAGAGGAAATGAGAGGTGGTGTCACTGACTGCCTGTAAACAGTCATTCCAGTCATATAAATGCCTTTTACATGTTCAGCACTTGACTGACATGTTAGTCATGACACATTCAACTAAAACCATTTAACACACCTTCAAAACAGTTTTATTATCTTGATAAGTATTTAAAATTACTGTACCGTACAGGTTAAAGGACACACCTACTCATTCTTTACCATTTTCCACATTTTAGAGCAGGGGTCACCAGACTCAGTCCTGGAGGACCAGTGTCCTGCAGTGTTTAGCTCCAGCCCCAATTAAACACACCTGAATCAGCTAAATTAAGCTCTTACTAGGTATACTTGAAACTTCCAGGCAGGTGTGTTGAGGCAAGTTGGAGCTAAACTCTGCAAGACACCGGCCCACCGGGTCCAAGTTTGGTGAGTTGTTTTAGAGCAACTACATAGGTTATTCATCAAAACTGTTAAAAAACACAAATGGCAGCATGGGAATATTAAATCAAAACTCTTAGATAATATATATTTCAGATTCTCTCATTCTCTCTCAATCACATTCTCTCAACCAGCTTCAAGAGAAATCCTTCTTTTTCTTCACTATGTGGTCTAACTCATTCATTAAAAAGGTGTGGAATTACAATTTTAGTTTTGTAAAGACCTTCATAAGCACAATTTATGTCTACACATGCAAATTCAAGCAGTTAATAATACAGATCCATTTATATAAGGTCTTTAAGATCATGAGAAACATGCACGTATCTTAAGTCTGATTGGTTCTGTACAATATAAATAAGAGAGGGAGAAAGAAAGAGGAATTACATCCATCACTAAAGTGGTGTACATGACGACATTAAAGCTCTCTCACAAACACACTCACACTCAGATCTTTCAGTCCAGCTGGTTAGCCTGTGCCTACTGTGAGAACTGAAAGAAACTGGCACAGCAGAAACATGATCTTCCTCAAATAGCTAATGCAAGCTGATGCACTCATGCAACGTGTGCTACAAACAGCCTCTTATATTTTCCGACTGATTCACCATCTTCGCCAGCTATTTATTTGGAAAATTTGCAGAGATGCTTAATAAACAGTCATTCTTCAATGCCTGGGAATAGCATCATTTGTAAACAAGCATTTGCAATGCAGCTCAACTTTGAACCTATTGGTTCAAAAGGTCCAAGGCTCAGCAAACAGTGTCTTGGACACATAAAGCTATTAAAGCTCTAATTTATGTTAAATTTATATGTTAATATTAATATGCTTTACTAAACATTTAAAGCCTTCTCCACTTGGCAGATGTATATCCCACAATATCTGACATGAACAGTTAATATTTGTACATTATGTGCCCAAGTTAATGTCCCATGAGAATTGAATATCACTGGCCACTGGTTCCCCTGATGTTACGTCATGAAGCACATGAAAAGATTCTGGCTTTTAACAAATACATGGGTTTCTAATAATGTTTTGTTTTGGTGATCTGTTTTGACAACGAAAAGACCAAAAGTCTGTCACTATGATGTGTTCTGTTGTAGTTACTATCCCTGTGTATGTGTATATGTGTGTGTGCATTCAAATACGCAAAGGAGAAAGAGTGAAATATAGAGATTGCCAAATAAAGGGGTACAGACAGACAAGAGAGCATGTGTGTATGTTCAGCCAGGCATCTGAGCTCAGTGGTAAAGTCCATGACAGCATGGAGAATGATGTGGTCCACCACAGACAGCTGCTTGCTACTGATAATGTTACACACAC
>JAFVLL020042756.1:0-29001 GCA_021397915.2 Tor tambroides
AAAGCTTATTTATTCAGCTTTCAGATGATGTATAAATCTCAATTTCGAAAAATTGACACTTAAGACTGGTTTTGTGGTCCAGGGTCACATATATAGGTGGAATCTGAGCAGTGCCAAAGCCAAAATCGTGTTATCAGTGTTTGAGTAGACTGATATCTGATTACTTAAAACACTGGAGTCTCTTTAAAAATATTCTGAGATTTGCCAGAGCAAAACAAATTTGCAACATTCTGTGTGCTTGTAGTATATAAATCTGTTAAGAGCAGAAAATTATAGTATTAAGTGAATTTCTTTCTTTTCTATAGTAAACACAGATCAGCATGACAAATGGATTTTCAAGTCTCACAAGTGTTTTAGTGCAGGCTATGTGTTGTGGTGTATTATGATTTAGCAGTAATAAACATTGAAAGCATTGAAAGGGTCACCCCAGATGATCCTGCAGGAACAGATCTTTCTTAGAGACCTTCTTCCCTTGGGACTTTAATCAGGCATAATTTGGAAAGCACTTCCTTTGGATGGTTTCCAAGGGAAAGTGTGGCCCCATCAGATTTTACCAACACAAGCAAATCATGACTTTCTTACTCTTAAACCCATTTCTATATGTTGGGTGCTTATCATGTAGGGTTTATTTTTTTAAGATAAGGAACTAATTTGCATAAAGGTTATTTACTCGGAGTTGTTTGCTGTTGTAGTTCCTCTTGAAAATTAATTGATTATTTTAATTGTGTTTTGGACTAAATATTGAACCACTTTAGATGCGGTTATGCCATGGGTCAGAGGGCTTTTCAAATGTGCTCATTAGTGACTGTGTGTGTGTGTGTGTGTGTTTGTGATTGGTAATTAGTTTTGAGGGACTAGGAGAATGAAAATTGCATAATAACTGCTGTCATATTTTGTGCTCATTATTTGGCTTGTTTATTAACCAAGTTGACCTCTTGTTGTTTAGGTCAGAAAAATGAGTTTAAAGAAATATCTTTTTTAAAGTGTTTCTGGCAACAACAGCGATGGTAAAACTTGTTTCTACTTGACCCTTTAAGTCAAAAATTTAATTGAACACCTAAAGCAAAATGTTGAGCTCTTATAGTCTTTCAAATAAAAAGACCCAATTTGTGTAGCTCTTTAGCCATCAACAGCCCATTGACGTAATGAATTATCCAATCACAACCATTTTATTTCAATGAAGAGAAGCTTTCTGTGTTCTTTCATAATTCAGGCTTTCGGAGCAAATGAAGGTAAAAGAGGCAGTAAATGGTAATGGTGTGAGCTTCTTTTATGTGTTTGCCATATGAAGGAAGACAATCATGAGCTCTGGATTTATGTTAAGCTATGTTGTTTGTTTGTTTATTCATTATTTACTTCTAAATAAGTTGTAAAGCATACTGGTTAAAATGTTTCCAGAACCAATTACTGTTGAATAAATTAAAAAAACAAAACATCCAGCTATCTGTGGATGGTAAATGGATGATAATAATCATGTTCTGTTTCTCTGTGATAAAGGCTTGGAATCCCTGTCTGGTAATGAACGCATCCATATGCTAATGGAACATAATGTTCTCGTGCTGTTTTTCTCAGAAAGGCCAGGATTTTTTTAGATTACTCGCTTTGTGATGTTTCCAGATAGCTCGAGGTGTCCAAGTGACCTCCTCACACCAAACACATAAAAATACTAACAGAGTTTTTTTTATGCTCTTTTGAAGGAAGCTGTTGGCAGATGATGAGACTCATGTCACATATTTTTTTCCTGGGATTTATACCCATGCACATTCACCCAAAGGCTATCAATAGGAAATATTCCTTGCATGTTTTCATGTTTGTTTATAGCACCACACAAACATTTATAATGCAGTGGTAAATGTGCCAGCTATGGCAGTTTTCAGCTGTCAACCGTAAACTGTACTATATAAACATTACCATTTAACAAGTTTGGGTTGATAAGATTTTTAAAATGTTTTTGAAAGAATTCTTTTATTTTTACCAAGGCTGCATTTATTTGAGCCATAGTATAGTAAAAAAGGAATATTGTGAAGTTTCCTATTTTAATATATTTTTTAAATATTATGTATTCCTGCCATGGCAAAGCTGAATTTTACTCCAGTCTTCACTGTCACATGATTCTTTAGAAATCATTATGATATGCTGATTATAAATGATGAAGACAAAACCTTGATACATTTTTTCCTGGGTTCTTTGATGAATGGAAAGTTCAAAAGAAAAACATGAGTTAATTTGAAATAGAAAGATTTTATAACATAATGCATCCTTGCTGAATAAATTATTATTATTTTTTTTAAATACTGGCCCCATACTTTTGAATGATAATGTATTTATATAGAATATCTTGATGTAAGATTGGTTTATTATTTTTACTGTATGTAGTAATTGTTTAAGGTTCTGTGTTTGAAATGTTCAGTTAGAGTACTTAACACTAAATGTGAATAAAAATCATCCTTCAATCTGCAAGGAGTTTGCAGCCTATTAATGTAAGACATAATTTATTAATTTATAAATTCTTTTTCGAAATGAACTGCTGTTTTTAGAAGGTTTGTTATTTAAAAACCTTGGTGTTTAGCTGTTTCTCTATTTAAAGACAACTAAATGAAGCAAAGCCGTGTTATCAAGGTAACATTCTGATTTAAATTAAGTGTCACTAATGTGATGTACAGCTTCTTTGTGCTTCAGTGTCAGTAGGGCACAGTAATGCTCACTGTCAAATGAGTTTTACATGGTTCCAGAATGAGGCACAACTGTAACAGCATACATACAGAAGCTCACAAGCCCTTATGTAAGTGCTCTCATAAGTGCACATGTGTAACCGACACTGTGCGAGCGGACACATGCTATCTGACAGTCTCTTAGCTTCGCTGAAGTACGCACTTTCTTCTGATTCTGCTATTAAACTGTCATCTTTGCAGCAAATGGGCTGGAAAAGATGGTGCGTCTGCTCAGCAGCTCATAACCCTGAGCCAATCGAGACATTTGCTGGACAGCCAGTGATAAAGGTGCTTTTTCAAGTGATTGCAATCCGTCAAGATGGTTTAATTGCTGAAATGTGGCCTATTTATTCAGAAGTTTGTGGCTTGCTGAAGTGGAAAACATTTGTCCTGGCTTTCTGTCTGGGCCGGTATCCTAGTTACCGGTGGTCTGTCTTTGCGGGAAGCTGAGTAAACATCATGTTTTTCATTCGCGGGAAACCTTCACCCACACAAGCTGTAGCTTTATTTAAGTTTCCAAGCAGGAGGTGTGTGCATAAGCAACTGCATGTTCATTTATTATTCATAAGTACCTGAAATGGAGTGAGGGGGAAAAATGAACAGAATCGCATGAAGCATTTTTGGCCTCACAACTTGCAAAATCAGTGTTAAAGTTCTAACTGAAAAAAACAAATTTGATTTATTTGGTGCGTTTCATGCTGAAACAAGTGTATAAAAATCCATATTGCATTTCATTAATGATTTGTAACGTCTCTTGAGTAGGAATCGTTGGTCAGTACAGGTCCAAAATATTCTCGCCTGCAGAACCACATACGCAGATTAGTATTCCACAGCTCTGCCAAACATCTGAATGATAGATGAGCTCTATTTTGCGCAAGTACTTTGGCTCAAAAGTTTCAACTCATAGTTGTTCATGCGCAAAAACTGCATAACTCACTGCTCGTAAAATTATCAAAAAAGAGATTGTGGTGAAACGCCCCACAAACAATTTGCGTTCTCTGGTTAATATTATGGGAAGTTGTTTTGTAGCAAAGAAAGAAAAAACAACAAATTATATTCTGTTTTTGCATGAGAGCAGCTGGTTTTATACTTTATAGTTTACCTCATCAAAAGTGTAGCCAAAGCACATTGGTAATTTTTCCCACTTGTACCACATCTGATTTGTTCGTGATAAAAAGTTTCCCAAACTGACATCTAACACAGTTGAAACTGGTCCCGAAGTTGAAATTTGGCCTTTTTGCAGCTGCTTTTGCAACGTTTTTTGAGAGCAAACTGTGTGTACTGTGTTTTTTTTTTTGTTGTTTTTTTTTGCCCCCTTTCCAGCACCAAACCAAATATTGACCAGGAACAATTTAGTGGTGGTAATGTCCCTATCTGTTCTGTCCCCATCCTTTCTGCAGTGGCCCACAAATCATCTGTTCATCTCAGACCTAATCGCTTCCATAGCAGACTCTTTTATTGCACATGCCGGAATTTCGAGGGGGAGGGAGTAGCAATAACAGAGTGTTGGGAGTCAGAAAGGGGAAGAGAGAGAGAGAGAGAGAGAGAGAGAGAGAGTTCTAGACACTGAGAAAATCCAGACTAAAGCTTTAGTGTCTATTAATGATTGTTTAGGTAGCTGTGTCGTTCTCATATGCTGTTACTTTTTTTAATGCGTGGTACACAAAAGGAGCATTATGAAAAATTTTCATGCAGTTCTTTTGCAACAGTTTTATGAGAGCAGCAGAGATTTTTATTAAATGATGACTAAGAATGGCTGAAAGATGTTTTTTTTTAATTGGCTAATATAAAAATTATGTACTGTTTAAATAAATGTAATCTGTATACATTTAAAAATAAAACACTAAAAACTAAAATTAGTCATTGTAAATTGTATAAGTGAATTTATGCATTATTATAATAGAGTACGAAGAATTGATATTCATTTTGAGATTTGCTAAAGATTACAGAGTTATTGAATGATTGTGTTTTAAAAAAACCTTAAGTGGGCATGAGATAATAACGTAAATGAGATAGAAACGTAATCTAAATGTAAAAATGAGTATGCACAATTAAAGATCCAATAACTATAGTGGTACCAATATATTGTGCATCCCTGGTTTTTGTCCTTTTTGGACACTGACAGTCTGTCAAGTTGTTTTAGAAGCATTATGTATCGATATTTATCATTGTAAAGTGATTTTGAAGTAGCCTTTTTTTTTTAAATCACATCATAATGTGATTTTCTCATTGTAATGTAATTCAGCGCACCATCATAAGCAAGGTTTGTGTTTATGTTTTATTTGTATGTGAATGCGTGCTTATGAACTCACACACTTAAGCCACTGGAAATCCCTTCCCCACACGATCAGTCCTGACCAGTGTCACCGTGGTGCATTTTTGTGGCGCTCAGCAGCTGTGGGACGGGGGAAATACATCTTGTTGTCACTAGACGAGAGGCTGGACGAAGGAGAATGGGGGAAAATTGGTGTGTAGGGGATCCTCAGCAGAAACGTTACTTCAGAGTAAATTAGATTTTTTTTAATGGCCCTCTCCATCCCCAAAGCCGCTATTAATTTAACCTGGATTTACTCTTACAGTTACAATTTAGAAAGGGATAAAATAAAAACACTGTCATAGAAAATCCTGATACCTTTAGCGGATTTGGTGCCACGTGCAAGCTCTGCTGATTTATACTGCAGTTAGGAAAGGAGCGGAGAAATAGAGGACAAGAAATCAATTGCACCCTCCAAGGCTTATTTATGGCTGCGCAAAAGCAGAGGACGGAGAGGACTGCTGGTAAACTTGGCACCAGAGGAGCTCAACTGCAGAGGACAGAGCTGACAATGAGCCAAAAGATAACATACTGTACATACAGTGTATAATAAGAAGAATTTATGTATTTATTTGTCTATTTAAATAATAATATATATACATGCTGTTCATTCATTTTATAGCCCATTCAATTTTCTCTTCCTGCTTCAGATCCAAGCAGAGGACCTCATTTTACGGGCTGCCGCTCCAGAGAGCAGGAGACCTTCCGTTGCTGGTGGAGCGCTGGGATCTTCCAGAACCTCACCGAGCCTGGAGATCTCAGGGTCTTCTACCAGACAAAAAAGTAAGAGACAAACACTGAAAGACACCAACTACCTTAAGGTTTTAAAAAGACAGGGCGGAGGAGGATACTTTTCATTTAATAAACAAAAGCCTTTACTCCTGCCAAGATGCAGAACTTGTACTGTCACATGTGCAGATAAAGAGAAGGCAAAATGGAGAGATTAAAGTTACACAGGAGCATGAGAAGACACAGTTTAATGAATTGATTAATGAATGTGATTAATGAATTAAATGTGTTCAATTCCTAAACCGTATTCAGGGTATTCAACAGTATTCAGTATTCAAATCAGCCAAATTTATAATATAATATAATTTAATATAATTTGAAACTTTAGACTACTGGTCAAAAATTTGGAATCATGAAGAGTTTTTAATTTTTTTTTTTTTTTTTGTTAACAACTGTTTATTGAATTTTATTCTGTGGAACAGTAGTACATAACAAAAAGCAGCTGAGAGTTTTTAATATTTTTGAAAGAAGTCTCTCATTTTACTCAAGAATTTTTTAAAATAATATTATTAATATTATCAATGTTGAAAACATTGTTTCTTGAGCAGCAAATCAGTATATTACAATTATTTCTGAAGACTTGGACAATGGCTGCAGAAAATTCAGCTTTACCATCACAGAAATAAATTACAATTTAAAATATATATCAAAAAAAGAAACCAGTTCTTTAAAATTGTCAGTTCTTTAAAATTTTAAAGAAAGTTCTTCACAATAGTAATATTTTTATTACTGTATTTTTTTTTATCAAATAAATGCAGCCTATATTGATAAATGTTCAGAATTTTTCATTTAAATTGTGTATCATTTGGTGGACCTTTAACTTTTTAAGGTAAAAATTTATATTAATTTATATTAAAGAGATGGTGAAAATGAAAATTCTGACATTAATTACTCACCCTCATGTCATTCCAAACCTGGGGAACACTTTATTTTAAGGACCTATTCTCGCTATTAACTAGTTTCTTATTAGCATGCATATTACTAGCATATTGGCTGTTTATTAGTATTTATAAAACAAATATTAATGCCTTATTCTGCATGACCATATTTTAGATCCCTTAATCCTACCCCATACCTAAACTTAACAACTACCTTACTAACTATTAACAAACAGCAAATTAGGAGTTTATTGAGGGACAAGTTGTAGTTAATAGTGAATATGTGTCCCCTGTTCTAAAGTATTACCCAAACCTGTGAGACCTTCATTCATATTCTGAACAATAATTAAGATATTTTTGATGAAATCCGAGAGCTTTTTGATCCTACATAGACAGCAACGCAACTACCACCTTCAAGGCCCAGAAAGGTAGTAAGGTCATAATTAAAATAGTTCATGTGACAAACGTGGTTCAACCACAAATATTTTTAAAATACCAAAAATATCTTAATTTGTGTTCCGAAGATGAACAAAGGTCTTACAGGTTTGGAACAACATGTGGGTGAGAAATTAATGACAGAACTTTCATTATTGGGTAAACTATCTCTTTAATTACCTTGTGGTGTAAAAAATGAATTGCTAAAATATGAGTACATTAATTATGAAGACATTAAAAACTGCATGCATAATAATTATAAAATAATTATCAAATGCTGTTTAAAATGGTTTTAGAGTATAGCATGTTTCACTGTACTGTATGATTTAATGTTTTCATCATCATTTATAAGTACTTCAAGTCCACTACCCATATATTTACCAATAAATCCATGCAGTGCAATGCACTGAGGTGACTAATATTTGTATACATCTAATAACATTGTTTTCTTTATTGACTGGCATATAGTGCCCTCTCTGAGTGGCAGGAGTGTCCAGACTACACACGTACTGTGAAAAACGAGTGCTACTTCAACAAGACCTTCACACACATCTGGACCTCCTACTGCATCCAGCTGCGCTCAGTTCGTCAGAACATAAGCTATGATGAGGCCTGCTTTACAGTGGAGAACATAGGTGAGTTAATAGCTGTGAAACTGCTCCATGAAGGTTTATACACAGTTATAGAATGATCTATGTCGGAGGTCTGAATTCAAAAGTTTTTTGACTTTCCAGTGCATCCTGACCCACCAATTGGGCTGAACTGGACTCTACTGAATGTGAGTCGCTCAGGGTTGCACTTTGACGTCCTTGTGCGCTGGGCTCCGCCTCCGTCAGCAGATGTGCAGATGGGCTGGATGAGCCTGGTGTACCAGGTTCAGTACCGGGTCAGAAACGCCTCCCACTGGGAAATGGTATGTCCTAGAAATGTTTCTAGGCAGTTATTAAAGTAACAATATTGTGTGTGGGAGAGACTCATTTTGATTATAAGCCATACACATGGCTTATAGTCACAGATATTATTTGCTTTGAACTTTCACCCAGTTACTGAATTTGCAACACTATAATAAAAGTAATGTAATGAAAACAGTAAAATTGTTATAAAATTTTTATAAAATGTTCTTGCTTTAAATAGTCAGATGATGTGGCAAAGTGATATGCAACTATAATGAAGTCAACAAACTTGGATCTATCTATCTATCTATCTATCTATCTATCTATCTACCTAGCTAGCTATCTGTCTATCTATTTAGAGCAAATACTGTAGTGTCCCAGTAAAAGGTTATTAAAGCATGCGTAAATATACAAATGCTGCTTAAATAATATATCATTCATATTAATATATTAAAACTAACCTTGGTTACACTTTATTTTACTGTGTCCTTGTTACAATGTAATTATACATTTAAGTACTAAGTAATATTAATAAACTACATGTACTGTACTTTCTATATAGTTAGGGTTAGGATGTGGGTTTGGTTTAGGGGTAGTTGCATGTAATTATGCATCATTTATTGTTATTACTATAGTAAGTACAGTAACATGTAACTTGTAACAAGGGCATCATAAAATTAAATGTTACCCTGACCTTTAACATTTTTATCAGCCAGTGAGGATTAAAAATGAGCAGTGCTGTGGCATGAAATAATGTAAACCTAGTGAATCCATCTTTAAAAGTAAGTTTATGGAGTTGATCAGACCATCACAGAACATTCTGTAGCTGTTTTGAGCTTCCTCTCTCTATGTACTTCCAGGCATTGCGGTGGAGGAAATTGGCTATACCACACTATTTATTGTATTCTGAGAAATACAATTTTGTGTTGGAGACACATTATAAGCCAGCATTCATCTACTCTTTCTAAAAGGGTCACCGCTGGTCCAGAGCAATCATATGTGCTCTGTAATTCAGGCTTGGTTCTGGGAGATCTTTGCATCTGGCAGGATCTTCAGGGGCTCTCTCAGTTTACACTCCCCGACAGCCACGTTCCCCCGGCCTGCCCAGCGGTCCTGCCCAGACTGAGCAGACACACGAAAAACCACACTGAGCCACATGTTAAATCACTGCCGTATGTTGGCAGGCCTGAATAGATCAGAGGGGAATGATTCACTGTTACATTTATTCCTGTAGGCCCTCTGCTGAGGTCACATACAAGCACATTCGCTTTTTGGTGTCCTCAAGAGAGTTTCAGATATAAACTTTTAAGGATTATTTTTAGTGAGGTTCTTGACAGTTATTCTCTTTGTGGGTTCAAATAAAGCTAGATTAGTACAAAAAATTAATGTTACGAAGCAAGGCTTGGAGAAAAACAAATAAATAATATTGTTGAGAAAAGCCCCTCAAAGGAAGATGATTAAAAGTCATTGTTATTAAATATGCATTGAAAAAGTGGCTTTAAATATTGTTTTATTTCCATATCATTGGCCTACAGTCCACTATAATCCTTTTTGCAATTTGTCAACTAAATGAACATTAAATCTGTTTACCATTTCACAACACATTAAATTGACAGCCCTGGAGAAAACGTACAGTTCTTTTCACATATCAATTTGTCTCTCTGAGTAAATGTAATGGCTCACAAATGCTAGTTTATTGCTCAATCCCTTGTTTTGTGCTTTTGTTATTTACTTTTTCATCCTTTCTTATTGCAGCTGGACCTGGAGAGTGGCACACAGCAGTCCATCTATGGTTTGCATACTGACAAAGAGTATGAAGTCCGGGTGCGATGCAAGATGTCAGCCTTTGACAATTTTGGCGAATTCAGTGACAGCATCATTATGCATGTGGCACAGATACCAAGCAAAGGTTAGTCGACGCCAGAAACTTAACTTTTAACTCAAAGTGAAAGCAGCTGTGCAGCTCAACCATCAGGAATCAGTTAAGCAAATATCTCCAGGGTAAGAAAAGGCCATTTCTCTTTGCACAGAATCAACGTTCCCGACGACGTTGGTGTTGATTTTTGGAGTGATTGGAGTGGTGATTCTACTTGTCCTCCTCATCTTCTCTCAGCAGCAGAGGTGAGACAATTTTTTAAAATATGGTCATATTTCAACCCAAAATAAAAGACAAAAAAATTAGATTAAAAATGTTATGCTACACAATGAAAATGAAGCCCCCTTTTTTTAAATTTAAGATTTAAGAATTTTTTTGGAATTAATTTTCATGTTAAGCAATAAGCAGGGAATTGCTGTGTCTACACAAACTTGAAACAACACACAGTTACAAATGCATAATTTGTTTTCACAGGTTGATGGTAATATTTTTACCACCTATTCCTGCACCTAAAATTAAAGGCATCGACCCAGAGCTGCTGAAGGTAATTCTGCATTAAGCATGTACAACTTTACATGAACATGTACCTTATGTTGTTAATCTTCTTATACAAATTACATTTGTCTTGTTTTTGCAACTGCAAGTAATTATAATGTATAATACAGTATATATAGCATGGAAAATGTATTGTCCAGTGTGTTTTTTCTGATAAATAAGACAGGATAAAAGATTTAAGAATTACTGTCCGTTTTTTTTTTTTTTTTGAACGACCAAGACATTAAGCCTAGCATGTTGCTCATCGTAAAATACATACCAGCAATTGTCAGCAAAACAATGAGAGGTGAATACATGAATAAGAACATTACACAGAGCCTTACATAAGAATTATTTCACTGTTAGACTAAAAAGATTAAGTCTGTGTGCAAATCTAGCATGAGCTGCAAAATGGCATGAATCACTGCAGAATTGGATTGTTTTGAAAAGGTCATATTTGTTGACATGTTGTGGGTGTTTTCCTGTAATTATTAAAACCTCCAAAAAGCTTGGGGACTTCTTAATCAAACAACCCTCATACTCCATTTTTAGAGTGTAGTGTAAGCAAGAAACAATTAAATCCCAAGAGCAATCCAGAACAAACACACCTATGCCCACATAAAAATGTAATGTTTGAAATAAAAAATGCTTTTGAAAATCATTTAATGTATTTTTTCTATCACAGTTTTTTATTTTTTTTTAATTTCATTTAAATTTTTTTTTATTATTCATTAGCACTTATGTCCTATCTAATAACACCATATATTCTCTCTTTCACTGACAGAATGGAAAGCTTGACCAGCTCAATTCTTTGCTGAGCAGTCAGGATATGTACAAGCCAGACTTCTACCACGAGGATCCATGGGTGGAGTTCATCCAGCTGGACCTTGATGACCCTGTAGAGAAGAGTGAGAGTTCTGATACACAACATCTGTTGGGCTTGTCCCGCTCAGGCTCTTCTCACGTCCTTAATTTCAAAAGCGACGACGATTCGGGTCGTGCTAGCTGCTACGACCCAGAAATCCCAAATCCCGAGGACTTGGCTTCCCTTCTGCCTGGCCATTCTGGACGGGGAGATAACCACCCTCTGGTTTCCAGAAGCAGCTCGTCCATCCCTGACCTTGGCGTCCAACAGACATCAGAAGTTGAGGAGACGCCCATTCAAACGCAACCCGCTGTGCCCAGCTGGGTTAACATGGACTTTTATGCCCAAGTAAGCGATTTCACACCAGCAGGAGGAGTGGTGCTTTCACCTGGACAACTGAACAGCTCTCCGGAGAAAAAGAAGGAAGAAGAGAATGAGAAGATACAATTCCAGCTGGTTTCAGATGGAGCCTACACCTCAGAGAACACAGCCAGGCAACTTTCCGCCGACGTGCCGCCCAGCCCTGGCCCTGAGCAGGGGTACCAAACATTTCCAACCCAAGCTGTTGAGGGAAACCTCTGGAACGGGGAGTACCTGGTGTCCGCCAGCGATTCCCAGACGCCGTACCTTCTTCCCGAAGCTCCTCCAGCCCCCATACTGCCCCCAGTGTCAGACTATACTGTAGTGCAGGAAGTGGACGCCCAGCACAGCCTCCTCCTGAATCCTCCTTCCTCACAGCCCGTGATATGCCCTCACAGCCCAAACAAACACCTCCCAGCAATGCCAACCATGCCCATGGGGTACCTCACCCCAGACCTTCTGGGAAACCTGACCCCATGAAGGGACTAAAAAGCGCAAAGTTCAAGGTCTTGTTGTACCTTCTCACTGCTGGAAACCAAAGTTGCATGAATGGCGCGCGACGGGACGGAAATTCTGCACATGAATTTTCTCTGCTGTACGCTACAAAATGGAAGACGCTGAAAACGTTTCTTTTCTGTCAACTGTTGCAGTAGTGCTACGCTAGCTCGCCGAGAGAGTATAAATGTGTTATCAATTTACAATCAGAAACATCAGCTGGTTACATGCAAAAAAAAAAAAAGACTACAGAAATATGCTCGCTTGCTGTGTCTGAGAACCATTTTGAAAATGTGTTTATCTTATTACAAAGATGCAGATCAAAAGCTACAGTGGCATTGGGATGAAATAGATTCAATAAGTTAAATTCAAACATATCTTTATACAAAATTGTTTACACACAAGTGAAAGACGTATCGCTTTACTGTGATTTCCTCAACCTGGATTTGCTCGCATATGGAATATTAAATATATCCCATTGCATCATTTTAAGGTTCCCAAAATATTTCGTTTTGTGGACTGCTTCCCCAGATTTATGGGAGCCATTTTGAGCGCTGCATCTTTTCTGCACATTTTATCCTCTGCCATAGCCAGCTGGATAAACTCAGCAAATGAACTTTTTCGATATGCTAAAACACTAAAAAAATGGGGTTGTGGTGCAGATGTGTATTTTAGCATCACTATATATATGACTGTAATATTTGAGATCATTACTAGAAAATGTTGAGACAAGTTTTTGTAATGTTATTAGCCCACTGAACAAGGTGTTACCTTTACTTGTTCAAAAAGTGAAAAATGAACTTGTCTTTATTTGTATTAATGTATCCTGGGGAACTGTCAAAAGAAAGCGCTTGTAGAGTCTTTGCTGTGCAATGCAAACTGTATGGCAAGTTTTCTCATGTGTTACCTTTGTACATGTAGCAGTTTTATATTGAAGAAGACACTATAAATGTATACATGCATTTACAATGGGAGTTACAGTACAGAATAGCTGGGAAAGATGTGCCAATTTTTGGACTTATTTTATTAGACAAAGTCTTGCCATTAAATAAGGCTATAATTCTTGTCAGGACAGTTAATTCAGTGATGTCCTCTAGAAACAGCATACTCTTGTGCACCACGGCCTCAACACAGGGACAAAAGCTGCTTTTAACTACAACTATATTATGAAATCATGCAAAATAATAACTGGAGAATAAAAAAATCTATATTTTTTATTTACAACCATAGACTGTTAAGTTCTCAAGACACATATTGGAAACCCAGTCAGTGAATTTCTCACAGATGTAATTCTATGCTGTTGATAAGTTTGTACAGAAAAAAGTATTGCTTGTTAAGCTGTATAGATGAGCTTATTTTGAGCGCTTTGTGACTCTTACATGTTCTCTGTTTTTAGAGAAGCACAGTGGAGGTATGTGATGGTGAAGAAGGAGCCTTTGGATTACAAGCTCAGTTGGTCCTGGGTTTGCCTATGATGCTTGAATACTGGGTCCTGACTTGTTTTAGGTGACTGTTGTAGTTGCAGTGACTTCCAAAAGCATTTGATTTTCTTCTGATTTTGAGTTTTATTTATTCGTGCCCCCAAAGTGTTTGATTTTTATTCTGATTTTGAGGTAAATTTATTTGTGCCCCAATCCTAATCCAAACAGTTTGTTCACTTATCCAACTCACTGGCTCACTCATTCAGTCTCAGCAGTTCTTGAGGTCTGGACACTTATGGTAGGGTGCATACAATTGTTTTTTTTGTTTTTTTGGTGTTTCTGTTTTCCACTAAATAAAATAACACTATACAGGTTAAGAAGTGAGTAAATAATGATAGAATATTATGTTTTGGATGAACTGATCTTCGTAAATGACTTCCCATACTGTGCTCTTCACAGACATCACAGAACAAGGCTGATCTTTCCCTGTTGATGTTCTGCCAGATCTGTACAGATGCCATGAGCAGAACCTGTTTGTCAGGGCAGACTTTGTGGTCAGTTTTTTCCTTAGTATGCAAAGGTCTAAAATGTACTGTTATTTTTAACCTGCACGTAGGTTAACATTTCCTTAAGTTCTTGATAAAATAAATTCAAGTAAATTCTAGATTTAATCTCAGATCCACAGTTTTATTTACTGAGAAAAATCGATTTAAATACAAAACGTCTTTAAATTGCTTTTGGAGGGCAGTGTATGTGTTTACATAATAACAGCTCAGGCTTATCAAGTGTGTCAAATTGTTTGATTTAATAATTTATTTAGTACAATTTGAGGGTTCTATTGTACTGCAGTAGAATGAAGTGCCAGAATTATGATGCTAAGCCTTTGTTATTGTGCCAACACACAGATACACCTAAGACATATGGGACCAAAAACTGTTGAACAATGAGCCAGAGGGGAGATGCTCATATTAGAGATATATGTAGTGCAGATATTGGTGACAGAGATAAGAAAAAATGGTAGAGATAAAAAAAAAAAAAATGGTACAGGAGAAAAGTATTTAGCTTTTTCTTATACTGAGCTTGAGAAAAAGAAAAAAAGTTAAAATATTTACTTTCATATTATGACATGCAGAAATATAAAGTATTTAATATAATATATATGATATTTCTGATATATAAGACAGATTTTTAATGGCCTACACTCAGTGTGCCTCCACACATACACAACAGGACATAAGCTAAATCAGTAAGGATAAAGCATAAATGAGGAGTAACGATTTCACTTGTGAAGTCCTGCACATGTTTATTATGTGTATATATGATTAATAGTAGGCCTATACATGATGTAGTCAATCTCATCACTGTGCTAAGCAACGTGCCATTCTTTTATATGTAAAGATATTGCCTTATTGAGAAATATCAAGTATTATACAACTCTTCTGCTGCTGCCATTGCTGTGAAACCAGCATGTTCATGTTTTAATGGAAATGTCTTAAGCTCTCATGATATGTGGTGTACGAAATGCATTTTAGTTTCTGCTGTATGTTGTGTTCCTGCAGCGCTGCTCCTCTCTCTTTCCTTCTCATGTAGCATTTTCTTATGAATCTCTGTCTTTTGTGAAATTCTTAAAATGCATAGGCAGTTAAATGTCTGTCTATACATGCAAGTTGACAAATGCACATGATATATAGACATGCTATTACATTTAATCTTCTGTACGGTTAGTCCTGTATGTGACTAGATATTCTTTGGAGCAGTTTTGTGCCAAATGATGTATTTGCCTTATGGATGTACACCGCTGAGCATTACTAGAGACATTATAAAGAACTTGATTCAGGTTTGTTATTGAAACATTTGTACGGTTTGCTATTTGGAATTGGTTGAATTCGTCATACCTCAAATGATCTTAATTTTCAGCATTTGCTTTGTACTGTTTTCTTCAATTTAATAAAGATAGCTTCAAACTATTAGATTATCTGTGGCCGTATGCTGTTGGTTGTTTCAGGGTTTTTTTTATAGACATGGACTGGACTGTTAAGTTAATCTTGTTGCAATATTAGTATATTGTTCTGGCTGACTGTGTGTACTGTGCGCTTGGGTATTACTGTGAAAATATATGTTTCAGCTTTTCAGACATCATTTCCCTCAAGGTGAGGACAGACTGGTAAAAAATAAACAGAAATAGCAATGAACACAAGATTGATTGGGAACAACAACTGAAAAAAGCCTCTAGCATGTGAACAGAATTCATTTTTAAGCAAGCAATAGAAGTTAAGGAGGAAAAAGTGTTAGACTTGCATTATGGGCACCCAAGAGTCTACAATTATAAAGCATTATACCATAAAATGAGTAGTCCACAATATTGTTACAGATAAGGAAATGTGTAGTGCCTTTTAAGTGCCTTTCTACCTTTGTAGTGAATAGCAGGAAATATATTTATGAAAATATAAATTATTAAAATGTTACTGTATTAATTATAAAATAATTTCATTAACTTATTTTATTAATTATAATTTTAAAAAATACTATTTCAAATAAATGCTGTTCTTTTGAACTTTCGGTTCATCAAAGAATCCTGAAAAATGTCTCACGGTCAAAAATATTAAGCAGCTGTTTGCAACTACGCTGATAATTACACTGATAATAAAAAGAAATGTTTCTTGAACACCAAATCAGCATATTAGAATGATTTCTGAAAGATCATGTCACACTGAAGACTGGAGTAATGATGCTGAAAATTCAGCTTTTCAATCACAGGAATAAATTACATTTTAAATTATATTAAAATAGCAAACAGTTTTTTTTTTTTGTAATAATATATCACAATAATACTATTTTTAATGTATCTTAAATCAAATAAAAGAAGCCTTGGTGAGCAAAAGAAAAATCTTACTAACCCCAAACTTCTGAGCACTAGTGCAATCTCCAAAAAATTATTGTGTGTGTATATATACACACACATTTCTGTTTCTCAAACCATTTCTACTTCCAGATAATGTGACCCTGGACCACAAAAAAAGTCCTAAGGGTAAATTTTTTGAAATCAAGATTTATACATCAAAAAAAGAAAAGCTGAAAACTGAAAGCTGAATAAATACGCTTTCCATTGATGTATGGTTTGTTAGGATAGGACAATATTTGGCCGAGATACAACTATTTGAAAATCTGGAATCTGAGGGTGCAAAAAATCAAAATATTGAGAAAATTGCCTTTAACATTGTCCAAATGAAGTTCTTAGCAATGCATATTACTAATCAAAAATTAAGTTTTGATATATTTATGGTAGGAAATTTACAAAATATCTTAATGGAACATAACTTTTTTTTTTACTAAAAGAAAAATCGATACTTTTGACCCATACAATGTATTGTTGGCTATTGCTACTAACATACCCGTGCTACTTATGACTGGTTTTGTGGTCCAGGGTCACATATATGTATTACATTAATATGATAGAAATACTTTACTGTTTATGTAGTCTGCCACGGTGTTAATGGACATGACACTTGTGATATGAATAAATGGATCACCTCACTTACGCATAGATAATATCCAGTTCATAACACCTCAGGAAGCTGTCTTCATTCTCATTTCACAGCGTTGTAATGGAAAACAGGAACAAACTGTAACCTACAGCACAAGGGGTCCATTAGTATGATGTTGGTGTGATGTGTATGACAGACTAACTTAACTACATCATTGAGAGCCATGCTGTGGAGAAGGACTGATGCATTATGAAGGCCAGGTCAACACCACCGAAACCTTAATGTACCAGGAACGAGGGGAAGAGCAGGCGTCCAGCAAGTACCAGATAGAAGCTCTCCGGTCTCTGCTAAGTGGATACAGAAGCAGCAGGACCCCGGCTGATAGGGAAAGCAGATCAGGCAATTTGGCGAGCGGTGCGTACTTAGCAACACTGCGTGAGGCTGAGTGGATCTGTGTAGCCTGCTCTCACAGTCCGCCTCTCAGGACATTGTAAGTAATTGGTTATGAGTCTGCTCTCCTGCACTGGATCTTCAGGCCAATTAAGCCTATCAAAGCCACCCACCCTGACCATTTATTGCCTCTACTTGCTTGTTGACCTTTTGCATTGCATGCTTTGAACGGGAGGTTTGAGATGTGTTTAAAAGAGCTGATGTTTAAATGGCATCTCAAGGGCTGTTGAAACGAGGGAACGTCATTCTTGATCTTATGCTAAATGTTTCGGGGTCAAATTATTACTTGTCCACACAACCCACAGCGCCCTTGCTGATTTGAAAACAAAGAAATAGACAGGTCTGGTTACTATCCTGCAAGTCATGAGGTCTGAAAGAAACTGAGGCCATCTACTTCACGAAAATTTTCACTATACACTCTCAGAAAAAAAGTACAAAGCTGTCACTAGGGCAGTACAAAAGTTAAAAGGTACATATTTACATCTAAATTGTACACATTAGAACCTTAAAGGGATAGTTCACCTAAAAATGGAAATTTTGTCATTAATTACTCACCCTCATGTCCTTCCAAACCCATCAGACCTTCTTTCATCTTCGGAACACAAATTAAGATATTTTTGATGAAATTCGAGAGCTTTATTCTGACTCTGCATAGACAGCAAGTTCAAGGCCCAGAAAGGTAGTAAGGACATCAATAAAATAGTCCATGTGACATGAGTGGTGCAACCATAATTTTATGAAACTGCGAGAATACTTTTTGTGCTCAAAGAAAAATAACGACTTTAATCAACAATTTCTTCTCTTCCATGTCAGTTTTCGACACGCGTTCACGAGAGTACCACAGGTGTGAACGAAAGTCTTACGGGTTTGGAACGACATGAGGGTGAGTAACTAATGACAGAATTTTCATTTTTGGGTGAACTATCCCTTTAAATGAACATATTAGTAGTTTGAAAGTACATATTAGTACCAGCCTTTACGAAAATGAACTATGGTTTTTCTACAAATAAAAACAAACAAACAGTTAAACCATAGTAACCACAAATTAACTATGATTTTGCTGCACTAACCATAGTTTAGCCTAATAATGGTATTTGTGGTAAATCTGTGGTTATACAAATGGTAACAAAAAAAACATACTACACTGTTAATTATTTCTTTGCTAAGCGTCGATGAAAATCTCACTGATGAATATAACAGCTGAAACAGAAGGCATTTGTTGTTTGCTTGGTTTAGATTTATGTGGGTTCTTGCATAGAAACCCTTAGTTTGCAACTTAGAGTCTCATATGGTGTCTTGCTATTAACACTGCAAGTAATCTTCTGAAAAATTAAATTATTTTGTCAATTAGGTGTTGTATGGCAGCGGTTAAAAAGGATAATTTCTCCTTCACGTTCTCTCTAACGTTACCTGTGTTTTCTGCCAGGAGACTGTGTGTTTAAGTTCCACGCGTATGGCTAGAGACATCTGTGTGTCTAAACCGGATCTAAAAGGAAACACTGCAGACAGCTCATGAGTCCAGCAGGTCTGGGAGAAAAATGTTGGAGAGGCTCTCAAAGGGAAAGCAACATGGACGAAAGATGAATCAGTGCGCGCGCGCCATCTGTTGGTGAACTTCGGAATGACATAATACAGTAAAAAGAACTGGTTTGAACAGGTTTTGTTATATTTTCCCTTTAAAAAATGCGTAATTACATTTGCTGATGATTTAAACGCTTGTATACATAAAATAGTATACATATATAAATTATCTAAACAAAATTTAAAAGTTTTAATAAAATAAGTTGAAAATAATAAAATAAAATATTTAGGTTGCACTTTATTTTAAAGTGCCATAGTTGCAATGTAATTATGCACTTACTGCAAAGTGTACTTATAGGGTTAGGGTTAACTATTATTACTACAAGTACATGTAACATAATAAAGACACTGTAAAATAAAGTGTTACCAATATTTATTTACCTTCGAAAAATAACTTATGTTATATATTGTAAATTAATTCATAATAAAACCATGTATTTATAATCCATAAATTAAATAAATGAATAAATAATATTATATTATTAAATATATATTTAAAATATTATATTAATAAATATAATATCTAAATAAAATATTTTATAACATTTTAAAATCATTTTTAAAAGTAAATATTGATTTAAATGATAAAACAAATAATCATATGTTATCAATTAAATTAGAATAACATGTATTTATCATATGTATTTATCATATTAGTCATTAATTCAAATGAATAAGTTGACAGTTCACTCAAGTTTTTTTTTTTTTTTTTTTTTTAACTTTATTTGAGTTTATCTGAGTAACATATTTTTTCTGTCTTACATTTCACATGCGTTTTACATTCATATGTCATTGGCACCACAACATACATTTTTTCATACAGTTTCTCAGGTCTTCCAGGTGATACTAGATTTTCCAGAAAACCTTCATTAAGTATGTAAAATGTTTCAAACAATCTTTCCCAAGATAACAACGACTTAACATTTTTTCAGTTACTTCCTTGGATACAAATTCCACTCTAATAAATGTGTTGTAAAAAATTAACATTTTTGTGCATTTCCCTGTGATCCATTAACATTTTTGTAATGCCAAATATGAAATGCATTTTACAATCCCCTTACAACATCTGTTCTACTAACTAGAAGAATACAGATATAGATTCTAGATAATTCAACAGTGTTTGGTCCTTAAGAAGAAACTTTTAAGATCAGAATCTCTCCGCCTACCACATCCATCTCCACACAGCAAAACTAAAATATCTCACTGAATACCAGAACAATAATAAAAAAAAAGGGCCTGACCAAAGTCAACCTGGGCCAGGATCTGCTGACCCACATCAACCTGTTGTTGGCCGTGGTGGTGATGGTGATGATGGTGATGATGATGCCTGTGCCTCTCCATGCCGTCGGGGTGATGCCCTTCATGACCATGTCCATGATGACCGTGATGTTCTTGATGGTGATGATGTTCTCCCTCTGCTGGTGTTTTCTCATCTGTGGATTTCTTGCACTGTTCAAGTTGCAGTGAACTCTGTAATGACCAAAATGAAAATACTTTATGCACTCATAAAACAAAGCTTCCAAAAGGTCCCCCCCCCCAGTTATGCTATAGAAGAACCCGTTTGGGTTCCCCAAAGAACCTGTCAGTGAACAGTTTTTAAAAGAACCATTTTTTTCTTAGTGCAAGAACATTTTATTAATCTGAAGAAACTTTTTCCAATATAAGGAACTTTTTTGTGCAATGGAAAGGTTCCAAGGATGTTCTTCACTGAGCTATAGAATTGATCCCAGTGAAGAAATAACCTTTTTCAAACATGCATTTTCATGCCAAACAACTTACGTGAAATTGTATCAATTATAGAAAACATAACATATATTATAAAATCCAAAAGCCAGAGAAAAACCTTTATATTAGTTTAAACATTAAAAGTAATTTTGACTTTTAAGGCTTTTTTAAATTAATTTATTTATTTTTTGCTGTTGTTGTTTTATATGGCCATTAAGTACATAATTTGTATGTATAAAACACCAAGAATAATAAATAAATTAACATTATTCGGAATACGAATTATCTGTAATAAATAACAACAGAATTAAAAGTGTTTGTACATATTGTGAATTTCTTTTTCTGAGCGAAGCCGATTTTTAAAAAAAAGTATTTATTTGGTAGGGCGCCATCTAGAAGGAAATGGAGGTATTGTAACGTCCCTTCACTGCGCGTTCGCTTGCACACATTCAAATCTACCGCTATAAAGGACACAAGCGAGACATTAATTATATGGCGTTTCTTTAGCCCCGCCTTCATCTCCTTATATGGTGCAGAGCGACTGCACTTACGTAAACAAACAGACGTCCTCGTGCGCGTCAGATTCAGATGGAGGGAGGAAGATTTTGAGAGAATATAGTGCACAAATTATATGGACTTCTTTTATGGTACCTTTATATATGTGCTTTTTGGATCTTGACAGTTTACCTCATATCATTCTCAGCACCACATTGTTTAGTAACATGAGGGTGAGTAAATGAAAATAATGAGAGAGAAAAAAAGGATTTTTGTTCTGGTCAAACTGGTGTTGAGCTTACAGAAAGCATATTATTTTCTATTTATATTACACACTATATATATAATCGTTGTTGTTTTACCTCAGTGCTGCATTCTCCACAAATACCATCACAATAAGTAAGTCTTATGGCCTCCTCCACATGTGGGTGGCTCAGGATGGTGTAGGGAAGAGACAGATGGTAAGTGAGTCGGCCACACCTGGAAGAAAAAGGTGTTTAGTGAAATATTATTAAAGTAATATAGTGATCATGTTCATCAGGTGAATTGAACTGGATGAGTGGTGAGCCGAACCTGTCATAGACCAAGATGTCATCCTTCTCAGCATTTACTGCCTGCCAGACATCCGGCTGACTGAGGTCTTGGGCGTAGAGGGTGATATTCATCAGTCTTTCATTGAGCAAGTGGTGCAGACGCTGTGACCTTTCGTCTCGGTTGTTTACCACCATGTAGTTTATATTTACATAACCTTGGTTCTCTAACTTCAGGAGCAGGTCATTGAGCCTTGAAGAACATTCAACAAGTTGGATCAGATAAATACGCCTTGTGTAAACAATACAAAGAGAACACTGTCGAGAATGTGACCAGATAAGGGTTTGAAAAACAAGGTCTCATGAAAGTTGTGCTGTTTTTCTTTGATATGTTTGAAATTATTAGTATAAAGTAAAAAGTCTGCACTCACTTCGATGCTTGCTCCAGGCAGAACAATCAGCTGGCCTGGAGGTAAGCCACCACTGTCACACGTCCAAGAGCGTTCTTCATGGGCTCCTCCTCTCCGATCTTCCACACGGGAGGAAGTTTGCAGCGGGCTCCTTCTGTTTCGCTCTCTGCACTGCAGCCCGCCAGCAGGCAGAGAGCCAGGGTAAGGCTGAGTGCCCTCCACATGACTCCAAACAACAGACCCACTAACCTAAACACAAAGAACAACAGTTTGTCTCATATCCATAAAAATATAGAAGACATTTGAATTGTAAACTGCAGATACAATTCTAACCTGACAATCAACAATAAACAATTAATATATATTTTTATTCATTTATAAATTTTGTTAATATGAATTGTGTGTGTATACACACAGAATTCATATTTATAATATTTTAAATAAATATATATTTTATTATTTATTTTATTCATTTCTATATTCAAATGTCAGCTATATAAAATATACTGATGTAAAATAATATACTGACAAAACATTTTTAGCACAAATATTTTTATGTATATTTTATTTTTATTATATTCAAATGTCAGCTCTATACAATATATATTATTCTAAAGACGCTTTACAGTAAACAAGGAAAAATGGTGTAAAACTTGTAACAAGATGGAAACTCTGCAGGGGAATCTAATCTCTTTTGGTCAGCACATATCGACATTACTGTCTGCTCAGCAGTTATATATCTAACCATATCGTTTATGTATTAGCCATATAATAATCATGTACCAGTAATTATGGTAATTAACCCTAATTTAGTGATCAAAGTCAATGGAAGCAAGTTTAGGGCAAGGTCTATAGTACATACAAATGCTGAGGAAACTGTAAATTTTCATGACACACAGTTGTCAGAACCAAATTAACGTGCAAACTGGTTTTAAATAATGCATTAATACCTACAATAGACTTTAAATAATTAAAAAAATTAATAAGTAATGCAAACAAGATGTTTTTCAGAATTCCTGAAAAAAAAAAGAAATCCAAAAATATATCTCATAACTGATGAGACTTACTTGTTTTACTTGAGAGTCTTCAGCAGCGATACTTTCAGAGCTGGTTCTAGACAAAAACAACCCGCACCCACAAGGCTCCTCCTATTTATACTCCTCTTGTTTTTCCTAACTGAAAGCGGGGCAAAGGTCCCTCTGTCCCCGTTTCAAAAACTTTAATAGCTCACGTATTCACCCCAGGAGTTACACGCCTCAGCAGTAAATAACTGTAACCTCCATAATGTGTTCTAAGTGGACAAGCCAAAGCTTGAACAGGGAAAAAAAGAATTTCTAAGTGGATTAGTATTGGTATGTGTCACTGCCAAAGTCTGTTTTTATTTTCTTTTTCTTTTTTTCCTTTCTAACTTTTTCATGTCTTCACACGTCTCTTTCATGGGAAAAAAAACAAGAAAAACTGATAGCAAAGTTACACTTGTTTTTGCCCAAAAAATGTCCAGATAGTAAACAGTTAACGAAAACTGCATTCCAGACTTCTGTTTCCCTAAGGGCTGAAAAGTGGGGGGCTGGGTGCAACACTGAAAAGAAATTACAACCAATTATGAATCTGAGCATTGTGTGCAACATGGTTATTAAAGCAGTCATTCGTACAGAATCAAGGATCATTTTATTGACATGGTTCTCTTAACATCCTGTAATTTTTGTTTGTGCAGCAGCGCACAGCTGCGCTAGTGTCAGCACTTTTCCTGCTGAGATGAAACTTTGAAACTTCCTGTCTTTTTGCTGAACTTGACACACACATATTGATGAACACCCTGTTTTTTTTAAATCTTGTAAGACTGGAAAAACAATGATAGAGCGCATTTTCTTGGAAGACAAGTGTTTAAAACTTACATAAACATCCAAAACCCTTTTATAAACATTCAAAGACTGTTTCAAGACTGTCTTATGTTTTATGATTTATCAATTAGTTAATGTTCATTATCAGATCTCATGATCTGGAGGACTGTTTGACCTCCTAGTGATGCACTTTAGATGCAGTTAACACACATTTTACTGATTACTGCTAGTTAACTGTTAACTTGTTATGAAATCATTTATTAGATATACTGATTCTCATAAATCTTGACAATAAATTTGTCTATTCTTAGTAAAGAATAAACTGTATATCCAAGTCAATGGATAGTGCAACAACTGGACATTAAATCAATAGCATCTTCAGGAATTGTCTAATCTATTTGATTTTAGTTTTTTTCCCTCTCTCAAGTTTTGACAATCATTTTTAGATTAGCCTATGTTTAACTAGCAAACCTGCAATGATTTAACATACTCAGCTTATGTGTAAACCTGTTGATGTTTGGTTCCTATTTTAAGATATATGAATTAAGGGGTTATGTCGTATTCTGTTTTTACATTTAATTTTACAGTTTACACATGCTTCCAGCAATCAAATCTTAGTTCTTGCTTTAATTACATTTAAAAGCATCAGTATTTTGTCATACATTAAACGCTACAGTCTTAAAAAATAAAGATTCCAAAAGTGGGTTTTCACAGTGATAGAAGAACCATTTTTAGTTCTCAGTGAACAGTTCTTAAAAGTACCATTTTTCTTAATGTGAAGAAAATTGTAATCTAAAGAACCTTTTTCCACTATAAAGATCTTTTTGGGGAATGGAAACGTTGCATGGATGTTAAAGATACTTCATGGAGCCATCATGGTATCTCAGTTATGCCTCAGGAGGGCAGTATAGAGAGCTTTGTCTGTCAATGACTGCATGTTTTGGCTCTGAGAGAAGCAAAAATATATATATATATATTTTACTATGTCAAATTTCAGCTTAACTTCAAATATCCTTAGTGAAAAGTGTAATTACTTCTGTTAAAGGTCTTGAGAATTAATTCTTTTTCTCTCTAATTGATCAAAATAAACATTTTCTTTTGATTTTATAAAATATTGAGTTTTTTTTTCTAATTTGTGGATTTTTTTTCACCAATGTGTTTTTGAACAAAAGTAACATTGGATCAGGTTTATTAAAATAAAAAATAAAAAACGTTTCTTAAAATAATAATACATAAATGTTAACTGAAATAAAAATATACAAATCTTAAATTTATTTATCTTATCTAAAATAACTGAAATAAAAATTGAGAACCAGCCTATATAGACATGTTTAAGAAAAACTAATAAAAATGACAAGACAGTAAGATTACTTAAAAAGTGAAAAGAAAACATTTCAAATGAAATTTAAAATTAAATATAAACATTAAAATGAATTCAAAATATGAACAAAAACTATATGCTAATAATATATCAATGAATTTTACAAGCCTTCCATAAAATGCTTTAATTTTAAAATAAATTATAAAGTATATTATAGCATTTGTGTTTTCTTTTAATCCAAATCAGGTTGCCAACCAAAATTTTCCTTCTTATACTTATTTGCCTTTTCCACACTTTATTAAATGTAACTATTTATTTATTTAGGACATGTAACACTCACAGGAGATAGCCTACATACAGCACAAATATTAGCCTAGGCTATTTAAAAGAACAGTAGACCTATGTGACTTGACGCAAAGCTGTAAAGTATATACACAACCAGGATACAAAACACAGTGATAATCTACTAAAATAATTAAGCCAAAACAAATGTACATTTTCCATACTTGAAGATAACGGGATCTTTTGGCACCGTCGCCCTGGTAACCACCACCTGTCAGCCTCGCGCGATAAAACGCTTCCGCAGGGGCTTATGGGAAGTTGAGGCCAGAGCAGGAGCGACCGCCCTTTTCCGACGAGCGGAGGAAAAACAGCACATTGATCGCTTCAGGCCTCCAACGCGAATAAACAACCGCACTAAACATCAGAGCGTCACCCGGGGTAAGTTCATGGGAGCGTTAGACACCCGGCGTCACTCATTATTTAGCCGAAAGGGAATCTGTCTGATTAAAAGAGCATTTTAATGCGCGATTTGATGACGTAACGACAATGGTCCAGAAAACAAATGGCGAATGCGTTAGCGGCCACAGGCCCAGCGTGCGAGTAACATGAAGCTGACTAGCACACAGTGCTACTTTTGCCGTTCGTATATTTCTGTAGGACCTCCATACGGTTGGACTGTTGAAGTACGTGGCTTTTGCAGCAGTTTGACCCGCTGGGTGTAAAGCAGCCCGTCTTGCGTAGGCCAGCTCCCTGTAGAAATGCGCGCGCGTCCGGCATGCTGCTTAGATATGCCTGCCGCTCTGAGGATCTGTTGGGATAGGGGCCATTACAAAGTATGTGCCTAATTTATCTTAGAGCATTGTCTGTGTTAAATGACACGCCTGTGAAAGATTGTAGACGAATCTGAGCAATTGTAACTGCTTTTTGGTTCCAAGAATTCAATGCAACTTCACTTTTTTTATTATAATATACATATTATACATACATACTTTTATTATGCTGTCATGTTTTTATTGTCTGTTTGTTTCTTCATAGTACTTGCATGCGCAGGGAAAGGGCTGAACCATGTCTGTTGACGGAGATGTTGACTATGGGCATGAGTTTCCGGCCCATTACAAAGTGATGCTTGACAAACTGAATGAGCAGCGTCAGCTGGATCAGTTCACAGACATCACTCTTATTGTGGATGGTGAGGTTTCCTTTTTCCTTTTTCTAATACCTTTCAGAAATTATGCAAAATATTATACAGTTGAATAAACAGGTGCTGATGATTGTGGTTACTTTATCAGGACATCAATTTAGGGCCCACAAAGCTGTTTTGGCTGCCTGCAGTCAGTTTTTCCACAAATTCTTTCAGGACTTCACTCAAGAGCCTCTAGTGGAAATTGAAGGTACCTAACAATACATGCATCTGTGTGGCAAAACTGTTATATATTATTACAATGTAGCCTGTTCTTCCTGGACAATGACTAATCTTAATCAGCAACTGGAAGCACTTGTTTGCAACACAGTTAGTAGACTTTGGGTTTTCTAATTTACACATAGAAGCCCAGATTGACAAAGAAGGGGGAGGGGGGATAATACCAATGTCACTGAATTATTGCTATGTATTTGTTTTAAATAATATTGGGTTACACTTTATTTTAAGGTGTCATTGTTACAGTGTAATTACACATTTAAATACTGAGTTACATTAACTACATGTACTCACTACATGGTTAGGATTTGGGTTTGGCTTAGGGTTACTTGCATGTAATTATGCATAATTTATTGTTATTATAATAGCAAGTACGTGTAACGTGTAACTAGGACACTTTAAAATAAAGTGTTACCTAATGTTGTTTATTGCCCAAAACAAATAATGAAAGTTGGCTTTTTAAAGAAATCTACATCTATTAAGATCCTGAATTCAAATTTGTTTAAAATTACTAGAGACCCAAGGTTACTGATATCAGACCTGAACCATGTCTTTACCGCTAATCAGAATTTTAAACCTGACCCATTTGAGTCAGATCTCAGGTTTTTGTATCCAAGTTGACAGCAGTTAATTCTACCAGTTGACTCATTACTGCTGTTGCATTTTATATTCTCCCTGCCTATATAATGAATGCTCAATAATAATCTTTACGACAATATTTTTGTTGCAATGAACAGGTGTTAGCAACACTGCCTTCCGTCACCTCATGGAGTTCACTTATACAGCTACATTAGCTGTGAATGGTGAGGAAGAAGTCAGTGATGTCTGGAGAGCTGCAGAGTACCTTCAAATGCAGGAGGCGATCAAAGCCTTGAACAACAGGTTGCTCACTATTGTATATTTTTCTTAGCTTGATTTTATTCTGAAGTTGATTTTTAACAATTATGTTTCTTCTCCCACGTAGAAGGAATGGTACTGCCTCAGTAAACTCCTCCCAGGCCTTGGCTGGAAAGAGCAAGGCTAAGAAGAGGAAAATCGCAGAGACCTCCAATGTGATCACTGAGACTCTTCCTTCAGTGGAGACCGAATCTGTTGAAATCGAAGTGGAGGTTGACGAGGAACATATTGAGGTGGAGGAAAGCGGCCTGGTGGAAGTAGTGGATGCTGCTAGGAGTTCTACTGAACCCTCTTCGGATGACTCTGCGTTGGCCTTACTGGCCGACATCACCAGCAAGTACCAGCAGGGAGAGCAGACGCTCCATGTGATGAAAAAGGAAGTAGAGGATTCGGTAGTCGTGCCGGAAGAGGCTGTGATTGCCTCCAAGACCCTGGAGAATATTGAAGTGGTGGAGGTTCAGATCTCTCAGCTGGACAACCTTTTCCGTTGTGACAAGTGTGACCGCTGCTTCAAACTTTACTACCACCTCAAGCAGCATATGAAGACTCACACCGCTACCCCGGATAGGGGCTTTGTCTGCAGGCACTGCGGTAAAACATATGCCCGGGAAGGAGCCCTTAAACAGCACTTGAATAATCACCATTTTGATGCGGAGGAACAGTCCCGACGACTGAAAAAGAAAGTGCATGTTTGCGAGTACTGTGAAAAGCAGTTTGATCATTTTGGACACTTCAAAGAGCATTTAAGGAAGCACACAGGTGAGATATCATAGGTTAAATGCATTTTAAGAAACATATTCCAATGTAATCTCTAATCAGCTTCTCATTTATTCACGTATGTGTAGGTGAGAAACCCTTTGAGTGCCCGGAGTGCCATGAACGTTTTGCTAGGAACAGTACGCTGAAGTGCCACATGTCAGCATGTCAAAATGGCGCTGGAGCCAAAAAAGGGAGAAAGAAGCTGTATGAATGCCAGGTTGGTTTTAGCCAGTAAAA